>UELU01126043.1:0-10994 GCA_900490025.1 Megastigmus dorsalis
ATATATATATATATAATTATGATTAAAAAATCAAAGACAGGCAAAAATTTTTTTACGTTTTAATATAATATTAAATTTGTTAGAAAAAAGCAACAATTATATTTTTAAAATGAAAAAAGTAACTTATTTCTATTTTTTTTTGTTATGCAAAAAAGGGGATTGGTAAGTGATAAAGGTTGTCTTATAAATATAACAATTCTATATAAATTTAACATCATTTATTATTTAAATACTTCATTAATTGACAGGTAAGTAAAGGTTCGATAATTCTCCTTAATCGCATAATACACATTTTAAAACGTTCATGATCGCGAGCAAACTGCTCCCATTCACATCGCCGAGCAGCTCGATATGCATACTTCCACACATACATTTTATGAACAACGTTTTTAGTTTCGTCGAAACACACAGTTTTCATGTTTTATTTAATCTAAGATTTACAGCACCCAAAATCTTTTCAGAGTGTAACAATAACATTTCGTAGAATAAATTTATAAATTCGCCGTCGTTTAAAATTCTTATACCCTTATACTTCTCATCGTTTTGCTTTCCTTCTATATCTTTTCTACATTTTTCTTTTAATGTTTGAATATCTACACTACTTACATTATCTATAACCTCCTTAAGATGACGAGATTCGAAAATTTGTAGCTGTGCATTATGAAGCGATTGACTATTATCGATAGTAAAATGAACCGTATTTACAAATAATACAAGTGCACTGTATTTAATAGCTTCTAAGTACGTTAAATCATTTTCTACACACTTTGAAACCTCTTCCAATCGGTCAAATGTTACTTTTTTGATAATAATACTGCGTCTTGGTTTTTTAGCCGCTGAACCATCCGATGCGAGTGGACGTCGATCATCCTCCAATTCTATAACTCTTTCTGTGTGGCAAAATGTGTATCTCAGTGCCCACCATCGACCATAAACTTTAGAATCTCGCAGATGATCACCGTGCCCAGCAAAATATTTGTTGATATCTGGGAAGATGTTCTTAAACGTACTCCAATCGCCTGCGTCAAATGGAACGCCGAAGCTGTCTAGCCCTTTTAGAAATACTATGGGCTGATAGGCGATCGTTTCTTCTAAATCTTCACTGTACTGTAGACCAGTCACAAGCCTCTTTGTACACGACTTGTTTAAATAGTACGTGGTATTAAATATTGAGTGTAGACGTTCGCACTGACTGTCCATCTTCCTTGAGTGTCTACTGGTCGACTGAATGGGTGCGAATGTCAGTCGCTCTGGCTATATATGCTCTGTGTGAGACATTGGTGGTGGTGGTATGGTGACGCGCATGCACGATAACTAACACCGGTCAAGGACTATATCAACGACATCTTAGAACTGCAGTTTTGCAAACAGTTGACGATGCATCCCCCGCTCCCAGTAAAGGCAGTGTCAGCATTCCTGTTCTGAACGTGAGCTCTGGCTATCGTATCGTTTTTCTGCAAGTCGGCAGAAAAATTGTCGAGAAATTTCTGGAAGCCTAACCCTGAACTCATGTAATACAAGAACATTATACAAAATTAGCCGCACACGTCAGACGTATCACTTTGCAATTGCGCAGCATTCCATCGGTATTGTTTACAATTTTTTCGTAAACGATTTATATGATCCGGTATAAATGGCGGTATACCGTAACTATCAAAATACAAAGCATGTCCAGACACGTCGACGTAAATGCTGACCCAATGCATACCGGGTTTCGTATGACTATCGGTGTTAAAAACAAATGCTGTCGGTTTCGTCCACACCCGCGGGATCTGATCGGCCGGGAAGACACCCACAGTATGCGATGGAATCATCGATAAATGCTTCAGGATTTCCAGGCTGTTCATCGCAAATCTGCGGCTGTATTGTATAAGTAAATTCGTCACAAGATTGTGGTTCACGCGTGTTTAACCACGCTTTCAATCTATAAGCATTATTTAAAGCACAAGTGTATTGTAGATATTGGTTTTTTAAGGCGTGGTGAAGACAGTAGTTATCGGTCCACGGCAACTTGGTAAATGATGGGCAATCATTATCGTACTCCAAATTAATAATCTCCCGTGATGTTATTTTATGCAAGATCAGCCACTTTTCCTTACCTCGAATATATATCTTCCTTACATTCTTCGTAACGTCTTTCAGAGTTCTGTACAAAGCTTTCAACGTTATCTCCCCCTCAAAGTAGTCGAGGCCATGATGATGCTGTGTCAACCACTCATTCTGCTTCCGAATTTCTTGACTTAGACGGGTGATTGGATTTGCTGGCGCGACAACCCAGTGAGCAGATAGCTATTTCTTTAGGCGAACAGATGTTTTTATTGTCTTTGACGAATTGTATATCTACCACGAGATCCATCCTTGCCGTCGCAGCGCTCGAGGCAAACTGCCGTAGACAAGAGTTAAAACAACGTGTTGTACCATGACAGCGACATCTGGAGTCGCCTTTTCAACCGTTAAAGTCCACGATAGCTTGGCGCGAAGAACCTATTTTGAAAATATTGTCATATGCAGCATACACGATACAATTCACTGTGCTAGTCAACGGATCACCGAATCTCACTTCTAATCTAACACTGCCGTGTTTCATTAGATTCCAATAAGTGCATTCATTAGCCGATAAATCGGGCGTCAAATCAAATGCAAAAAGACAGTAGCCGTTAGGATATGCTTCTTATTTCTGCATCGCTGATCCAACAAACTCCTTTCCTTTGTCCGATTGAATTCCTAGCGGTTTCCTCTTATTACTCCTGACTAAAATTCGTTTTGGCTCGATCCATGCATACTTGCTGAGAACATCGATAACAGTAAGAAGATAGTTGTAGCCATCGTTGTAAGAGCTTATCGATCTCATATCCATCAAGTCGACTTCCCACACATCGTCAAAATTGCGCATGTTATAGCATCTTCGAGGAAATCGATGTCTTATCTGCTTGTGTAAGTTGTAAGCATCTTGGGCTTCGAGCCAATTGATCACATTTTCTCTATGACATTCTTTGCGTATAGCGTGTAAAATCTTATCTGTACCGGCGTAGGCAGTACATTTTGGGAGACCATAATAAAGCTATTCAAACATTCTACTTATTTTTTGTTTTTCTTATCTTTTAGAGATTTATTCTTCTTCTTCTTCTGTGTCCTGTCGCACGGTTTTTATTGCTTTCTTGATTCGAGAAAAGAATTTTTCAAAAGTTATTTTACTGACCGTACAACAAGCGGTCATCATTGCAAAAGTTCGCTCGTCGGGTGGTGTCTCTTGAGCAAGCATACGTGAAAAAGCATGCTCGGCCAGTATACGATCAGCCTTTCGGCGATTATTCTTTTTCTTGTCACTGTACTCTAGATCATGCTCCCGACAGGCATCATCCAGAGGATTGATCCCCACCGCACCACGTTCGAGTCGTTCTGCTAGTTTGGTACCCGGTCCACAAAATTTATACCCGGGAACATGCATCTCAAACGGCAACAAATCAATCAAAGAGTCTAAAGCACTATTTTTTTCCCCCTCCTCTACGACACTCTCGTTTTTGTTTTCTTCGCTTTTTTGTACTTGCCACTCATCCGACGCCATGATTGAACAATTTGTGGTGTCGGTGTAAGTTTCTTTCGTCTCCGCGCTACAACTCGCTCACTGACACCGTCAGCTGTCAGTTGCGAGTGAGAAGAAGAAGAAGATGCTAGCGAAGCTGCTAGACTTGGAGACTGCGCCACAATTTCGGGCGATGAAATGTTGGACGATGGCGTCGAGCCTCCAATATGGTCTAAAACGCGTTTATTGCCAATGTATTCTTGAGGTATGAGCGCTTGCCGGAGCGCCGTCGCAAAGTGACGATGACCTCTGGGAAGAGGTATTTTTCTAGCTCTCATAGCATCATTCACCAGATCGATAATGCTTGCCCCCTCAACAGGGTCGCCATCTATGATTACGCTTCCGTTCGGTCCCACACTATATTACCGGATCTGCGCAAGTGTAGCATAAATCGTGTAGCATTAGCACGATATTTTTGTGGAACGCTTTCGACGATGTACTCGTCAGTTCTTGCCTCATCCTCCTCTCGTTGACGCTGCTCGTCGACATAACCGTCGTTGACCATATTCGGAAGAGTCACATTGCCTTCGCCGTCCTCTGAGAATTTTCTTTTCGACGAATCCTCCTCAGCACCTCGAAAGTGAAGATAGCGTTCTAAAACCTGCTTATACTTTGACCACTTCTCCCTATCGTCTTTGCAGACTAACGAGTTCAATATATCGTTCATTTCGGCATCCAGTCTGCTAGCTACTGTGCCTGGAGTCTGTACAGACTTTAGATACCCATTTGTGAGTGAGAGCCGAATTCGATCCAAACTCTCTTGAGGTAAGAGAATCATTTTTTTCGCGTGATCCATTGTTGCTGCTGCTGCTGTTGCTACTTTGTCACGAGAGATGCCAATATGGTACCAATGAGGGGAGGCAGTAGGGCAGGCAGGAATCCACCGCGTTGTACAATTAATTTTTTCTTCCTGTGTAAACTTTCGCCCGTATTAGTCAATTTTCGTAGAACGCAGGCGTGTTTTCGTAATTTACTCTTGTGTGTTTTGGTGAGTGGTACGTTACCGTGTAAGACGTTCAAAGCACATTCACAAATATGACGAATTAATTTCGGGTCAGCTTTGCGTAACAAGGCGTTTCGCTGTTGTTTATTTAGATGATACAAAGCCTGAAGAATTGCAGCGCACTTCTGTCCAAACGGATCTCGACAAGTTTTCGGAGCCATTACAGTGACACAACTGGAACATGGTTCTCAGAGTCGCGGCCTTTTATCTTCTTTCGACCCACGTATACGTACTTATACTCGTCGTCGGGGAGAATACACGTACGAAAGCGGCAATTATCGGGCGTGTCTTGCTTGAGGTCCAGTAAGAGATAGCTAAACGGTCGAGAGGTGGCGTCCCCGTAATCTTCCTGCAAAAATCGTGGATCTTCCGGATATAATTGTCGTGAAAGTTGTTGAATTTGGCTGGGATCGCATAAGTTTCTAAATAACACGATATACTGCGCGTTCAACGATATATCTCGCTGGCCTTATCCCTGATGAAAGATATTCTGCGTGATAAATATGACGCTAAGATTATTGTGATGGCTGCCTTTTGTAAAGAGATTGACAATCGCGCCGCCAGAGGACGAGGATTCACGCATAAGATCGTCGATGATGAGCAGCTTGGGTCTCGGATCGTTTGCCGACTCGCCGGATTCGGGAACAGCTTCGCGAAATTCGACATTTTTACCAAGTTCGTTATACCCGGGTTGCCACTCACTATAATAGAGAATTATAAGCTCGAAACGAGTGTCGCTCATGCGATCGCTATACTTTAAAAATTTATTCACAAACTCCGATTTGCCACACCCTGTTGGGCCGGCGCTCATAGACGTCCACGGATGCTTCCACCGTGTATCCATGACGTTTACTGAGAGGGCGCCCTCTCATACAACAGTACCTCTGTCCCAAGGTGCTGATGACCGCAGTGAGGGCCCCTCCGCGCCCGCTCACGACTTGCGTCGAGTGGTCTCTATCAACGGCTCGCGCAAGCGCACAAATGAGCTAATTCTCCCTCTACTCCTCGCGATCAGCGTTTCTGATTCGCGGCTCGCAAAAGCGCACGGATGAACTGATTCGCTCAGCCGTCGCTAGCGAGCGCTGTTAATACCCGAACGCGACTCTATCAGCGCATGCGCCATGCGTCGAGTTCGTTCTCTCCCACTCCGTTCCAGTGGCCAATCAGACTACAGTAGTGTTTCGTTCCTGTAGCCGTACGGATAGCTCTCCCTCAGACCCACGAAACGTGTCTTGCTGTAGACGGGTCGACAAGTTTTTGTCTCGTTTTGTGATATAACTTCGTGAAAATCCGTACGTCTGATGGCCAAAGAGTTTAAAACATTTCGCTTCTATCACCCTTTACCATTTCACGAATACTCTCAAAATTCACTTTTTGGCTGTTTGAATAATTTAGTCGGATTCCTTATACCTTCCACACATATTCCTCACGACCGTCAGGCTTTCTATACTTGTAGCCGTAAAACTTTGGACCACCCGATGTAAATGCCGTGATGTATGTACCTACGCCCTTCTCTGACAGTTCGTTGGTGAGCTCACCCAGCATTGTACCAATCGGTAAATCGCGTTGAATGCTTTTGCTGTCATAGATGAATAAATCCGTGTCGTAATATAGAACGCTAGAAATTCGGTTAAATATTCGAGCAGTTTTAGTCGTGCTTGAGCAGTCGTGAAAGCAGCAACAACGACACTGGTGGTCGATGATGGTCTGACTGAGGCGTTAGTGTACCGCTATCCGACATAGAGAGTCTCGTCGTTGACAGGCAAAAGACCCGTCACCTCGATTTCTGCACTGGTAAGTAACTCCATTAATCTTTGCGGCTGTGTAATCACCTCAGTTTTTGGCATATTTTAGCGCTGTGCAAACTTTCCCCACAGAGAGTTCAGACATAGCTTTGCCACGGATCTTAAACCGGCATTGAAGCATACTTCATCTCTTTTCAAACTTATACCCTCGTATTGTTCGAGGAATTTCACGTATTCACCTTTAGCCTCGTCTGTGATGCAATCTGGTGGGTATCCAGACGCCAGTGTTTTTTTCTTAAAAAACTCGTCGATGTAATTTGAAAATATCCCACCACTGCGAGTTTCTGTACTATATTGTTTCATCTCGTACTGCCATATTTCATGCACGCTTACAACAGTATAGCCTAACTCCACAGATTTTTTAATTTCTTCGGACATCCAAGTTCCTCGCAGAATATGGTCTTGCACATTTTCGTGAGGACAATCGTCTTGCAGCATTTCTTAGCAACATGAGCGGCACAGCGGAAACAGCAATTTGCCATGCATTCTAACAGGCAGAACTGGATGATATAAATTTCTCGGCGGCAGCACATCACACATGATGAGGCCAAAAACATTAGACACGTTGTTGGATCTACCCACGATTTTTTCACATTCCGCTGCGCCGATGTACAGTTGCGGATGACCAATTGGATATTTTCCACGCTTAAAAATGTAAGGGTATAGTGAACACACATCCACGTATTTTATTTTTTCATCAGCACTGCATTCGTACGCTTTAACAGTATTCCCTGTGCGACCTCCAAAAAATGCTTTGCAGGGCTCCAAGGGTTCGGGTTTTCTGTACACGACGTCGATATTATTTTCAACAAAATGCCTCATCTCCTCGTTGCGTGCCAATTCTTGATCGTACGTACACTCCCACATCTCGATCAGCTGATAATTGTTTGCAATAATTTTTTCGGATGTGGCACAATTTTTCTTGTACCTATCATCCATCGTGTCATTGTCGATCAAGCTATCGTCTCGATTCACTCTGTAGCAGTGAGGGCAGCCATGTCAATAGCAGCCGTGAAATTGAAGAACGATTCCTCTATGATTTTCATTTTCCTCTGCAGGACAGAACCCGTCTACAAGAATATTCTCGGGTAATCTTCTCTCGCGGACATGCCCAGCGTGTTCGATTCTGCGATTTAATCCTCTTTGCTCCATCCAGTACAACCAATGGATCGCTTTGATGGATTGGTTGTCGGCTCTTCTATAGCCACCAATGGGTACGATGCCGATCTGCTTTTTCTTTAAAAATTTTTTTCGAAACACACGCATACACGTGGAAGCTATTGTCGTACAATCGTCGAAAGGATACACTGCAAATTGCATAAATGTCGCTCGAAAAGCTAAACAGGCTAATCGCAGTATTTTGACATCCTGCTTACAGTATTTAATTATCTCCTTCTGGAAATCGAACACATTCGCTAATTACTTGTTCTTTGTACCATTCCAAAAAATTTTCTCGATCTTTGGCCGTCATAGAGTCATGAGCGTACATATCTTATAGGTGGTAGTGGTCCGATGTAGAATTGATTTTCCGGAGTATTGAATAAATAAGGGAAAGTACCTTTCGCGATTTCTGAAAGCCCGTAAGCTTTTGGTAAACTACTTAAAGGCATGTGAAAGTAATTCAGGCTATGGATAAACTTTATATTTAAATATTCCAACAAAATAATTTTTGAACCGTTTAAAATTACCTGCGGTTTTTCGCGCTCACTCTGTTTCTCGACCAAATATTTGAAAATAAATTGTCTGTCGAATCCTTGAGAATTGTGTGCAATGCATACCGTTTTCTTGAAATTTTTATGTCTAGCTAGAGCTAAATCAACCAATTCTTTTACCGGGTCGATATTAAACACGTATTCTCTAATACCACAGTGTTCACATCTGTTGGAAATATCTACATCGTCGAGACACAGAGTGCACATTTGCTGTACTACACATAAATTTGGAACATGTATTTTTTTCTCCTCATCGCCAAGTACAGGTACGGATTGCTGCGTCTCGAAATCGAAAAATAAAAATAATACATTTTGTTTCTATGTACCATCTTTGATCGGTTGTACGAAACAAAAATGACCCACTGGTAGCCGCTCGTTGCAAATATTACAAAATGATACACCGCAGATATGGGTTTCTCCACGATTATTCACGCGCACGGTTTTGCAACAAATTGAACAAATTTTAATCTCGTCGCATACAGATAACGACTTTTGACCTGATTTTTTTTTCTTAAATGATTTTCATAGCATTCATTGCCAAAAGAATTTCTATTACAATTTTCACATTTTTTCAAATCATTAGATTTATTGCACTGTGGAGACTGGAGACATTTGTAACACCTGTTGGAACATCTGTGACTCTCGACGTTTTTATAACTTTTGTTGCACGGTATACAATATCCTTTACTTCCAGCTGCACCCACTAAGTTAAGTATCGGTTGATAATGTCTACTAGTCTCGTAATACATAATTCGTAGTACGTCCAAAACACTTTTATAAGTATCACTTACATATCTCGTCCCGTCGAAAATAGGTGCATCTCCGCGAGCAAAGTTTCTAAAAGAATACACAACTATAGCTATACCCTTCTGAGCGAGAGACATCTGAAATCTATGAATTTCTTCAAGTCCGCAACCGTTCAACATACTGACTTGCGACAATCTGATAAGGTCTTGAGCTGCTTCTTCCTGCACTCAACTATTTTGTCTTCTAATCTGATTCCAATAGTTGTGCAAAACACCCGAGCGCAATTGACCTCTAACTGCATGAGCACAAGCAGTAATTAGAGACCGCGGTAGACACAAACCATCATCGTTTCTTATAGATAAAATTGAACGCTTTTGCACCGATTCAACGGTTAAATGCACACGGCCACGGCCTGCTATATTATTTATAACAGCGCACTTGATCAACAATGTGTCATCAATATCGAAATCGGCTACACTTTGCGCTGCACTGAAAAACATATTTCACAACTCGCCGACGTCGAAATTTTGAATAGGCCTAAATGACATCCATAAGGGCCCATAATTAAATCTTTCAGATTGAATAGTTGTACCTATAAAATCTGTAGGCTTACGGTCACCACAAAGATTTTCATGCAACTCAGACAGAGCGCTCTCCAACCACTCGTAAATGTTATTATTATCGGGTGGTGGTCTGGATATTCGACCTGTGAGCTCGACCCTTCTACACCAAATCGTCGATAGGGGCGTGAAGAGCTACTCTCGATAATAAAACGAGGAACTCTTCCTATCACACCTGTAGCACCTTGACCGTTCTGTAAATAAATATCTGTAAAAAAAGTTTTGAATATTCATGAATTAAAAAGCAAGAAATGAATTAAAAAAATGCTATGGACTTACTGCTGTCGTTTAAAGAACCGGCAGTGCTGTTGTCGGTGTCGGTGTCAGATGAACCCGAGTTGGCGGAGGTCGAGGTGACTCCGATGAATGAGACTCGCTATCTGAGTCTGCGTCATCGCGTACGTCGTGTACCGTGCAGCTGAGGCGCATGGGTTTCGTTATGTGAGCCTACGTCACCGAGCACGTGAATTTTCGACGGTAAATCCATGTTTACTGAGAGATTGAGACACTATGGACACATCGGTGCAAAACTGCTCTATTTATACTGTCTCGCTCATTACCGCGAGGAGGGGATTTTGCAAAAGAACGATTGAACTCGGTCAAAAATTGCAAGCGAAGCTTGTGCTTCGTATTTTTCAAATGAAATAGAGAGAGAAAGAGAGAGAGAGAGAGAGAACCGTGTAGTACGGCTTTTATTTCTCAAGTTTCAATCATGTGTAAATTATTTGGAAGAACAGAAAATAAATGCTCGTATAACATTCAAGTAAATTTTTTAGTTTATATAGTAGGCACGTGTGGTCTCGACCTCTAGAAACTGAGAAATTCCACTTTCTATTTCTCGAGTTTCAGATGTGCGCAACTCGTATTTTAAAACAATTTTATTCGCCATTCAAATGAAAAATCATATCCGAGAAAGTCGTCTTAATATTATCTCAAGCTTCTCGAATGTGCAAGTCTTCTGAAAAAAAGTTTCATGTAAAAGAATATGCAAATTATTTTTTCTTGAATTGTTTCTTAAAAGTCGGCTCGTCGTAATATTGTCTAAAACTTTAGGAATGTGCAGACCATTCGAAGAGCTTATACGGAAAGAATATATAACTCTATTATGTTTTAACTCAGTTTCTCAGTCTCGCGTATGCCTTTCCTATGACATCAGCTACAAGCTCCGAGACACCCTGTACTCTCTCTCTCTCTCTGTACCCAGGGGCCCCAAGAGAGGAGTGACAAAAGAACTCGCTCCTCCCCTGATGCGCACTGAGACAGGAAAGCGATCTTTCCAAGTTCAAGGTGCGCATTTTTGGAATTCATTACCTGCTGAGGTTAGGAACCTCCCTTCCCTCAGTAGATTTAAGAACGCAGTTAAGGAGTACCTCTTCGAACTCGATTAACATTTCTATGTGTTAATTTATTATGTGCCGTCCCATATACACCTTTCTTTTACGGGTATGAGTGTATTTAAGGGATGAGTGAGAGGAGTGAATGATACATTTGTGGTGTGAATGTTTTTAATTTTAGCTCCTTGAC
>UELU01126085.1:0-13045 GCA_900490025.1 Megastigmus dorsalis
GCTTACTGGCACAGAAACATAAACACAGGGCTAGTTTGGTCTACCAACTTTGAAAATTACCCTGATCAAGGTCTAGGATAGATAGAACCAAAGTACCAGCCGCTAGTAGTCGATTCTAGATAAATACTCGATTTCAGCAAAGCGAAATTTAAAATACTCTACTCACTGGCACAGAAACATAAACACAGGGTTAGTTTGGTCTGCCAACTATGAAAATTACCCTGATCGAAGTCTAGGCTAGATAGAACCAAGGACCGGCAGCTAGTAGTCGATTCTCGGCTAAATACTCGATTTCAGCATAGTGAAATTTCAAATACTCTGCTTGCTTGCACAAAAACATAAGCGCTGGGCTAGTTTGTTCTACCAACTATGAAAATTACTCTGATCATGGTGTAGGATCGACAGAACCAAAGTACCATCATCTAATATTTTGATTTTCGTCATAATTTTGAAGAAAACTTAATCAGTCTATATTTTTCCCTTTGGCTGGTATCGTTGTCTGAATTCACGAAGAAAAGCCCGAAAAAAAAAACAAGAAAGAAAAAATTCATTTCCTTCAAGGCTACCACTGTGTATATTATAAAATATTTTTAGTATACTATCACTTAGAGTACCAAATCGCACTTTTCGCCTCTCGCCCTCTTATCTTTTTTCCGAACTTTTAATTGACACTTTTCAAATTTCTTCATAAGAAAGAAAATGTGTCCTCGAATCCGAGTGCAAAGAATAAAAAAGATCGTAGTTCATGCTAATTTTCTTAAAATAAGACCTTGAATTAAAGCGTAAAAAATCGGCAGATAATGGCACCTCCTAGGGTCAAAATCTGAAAAAACCTCTGAAATTTTAAGTTATTATTCAAAAGTACTAGCAAAAAATACTGCAGTAAATTCTTCAATTTCTATTGTAAATCAAATATTTTGAAATCCATAAATCGTAAATTAAGAGTCCCATATGGATATTCTTGTCTGATTGGGAACACTAAACTAGGGTAGTAAGAGCTGTTAGTCAAAAATTTAAGAATTTTTCGTTCACTGTTTGGGTTAAAACTCAATCTAGTTATTCGATTTTCAAATTTCGAAACTGAAATACGTGGATAATAAAGTGTTAAATATGTTTGTCAGCAATGCTTATGAATGTATCAAAATATTCTGTCCTATAGAAAACTAACGGTCATTAACAGGGCTTTGTAATAGTGAACACAACTTAAACATCCACGTTCTATTCAAACATTGACTAGAAAACCTTCACCATAAAATATATTTTAATAGATTACATATAATCAAAAAAAATAATTAAGTAATAATTAGATGTGCATGGTTCGTAAACTGCAATGTCAAGCATCTGTACTGCTAGGTAGTTCGGATATTCCATATTCTATAACCTTCGTAAAAGCGATCATCTTGGTTTGTACGTTGCTCGTAAAATCTGAGTTAAATTTTCAAAATTTGCAGTAGAATCCTTTATAACGAAGTTAATTATAAATTATTTAATTATTTTTCCACTTTTGAAAAAATATTTATATCGGTTCGTACTCTACTTATAATCGGTTCTCGAGAAAAAATAATAATGCAATGCTGCATATATTCATCTAACGCCATCTATTATTCTCCATCTCGATATTCTTCGTAACCTTAAAAACATTTTTTCCGAGATCATTGGAGACCGGAGTGAAGTTGCCGCACTCTGCTTGCCGCTCGGTAATGTGACGACGACGAACCCAACTGGAACGGTCATTTAAGACCCGTAATTTCGGCAACGACGATGAATAATCAATATTTCTAATATTTATTACGAAAGGATAAAAAGATTATCGCTAACCAGAAACGACTATTTCGACTTATTTTTATCCCGTCTACAAGAATGTGGCAGAAATATTAAAAAAAAAACATTTATTTCGGAAAATAAATTTTTTATCTTTTGAACCAAAAATTTTGCACTAATTCTGGCTATACCATTGAATTCTTATCGCAACTTAACATCGAATGAGACCTGCTGCACATTTATTTTTCTATCCAGTTCCGAATAAACTTAAGTCAAAAGTGGTGCGTGCTAAGTGTGTGACGCGGTATAAGATCAAAATAAAATGAGTTTTAACTTAGGTGCGGTGCTTTATTAAGAATAGCGATACGAGATAAGCTATCAAAGCTACCAAAGGTGTTAACAATTATTAACACCTTTAGTAGCTTCGATAGCTTATCTGGAATCTCTATTCTTAAAAATCGGATGTTTCTTTATTAACTTTTAAATAAAATATGTTACTTTAATCATAAATTATTATCTTGAATAACCTTGAATCCTTATTCTTCTGAGGTACAACATGAAGCTCATACTCTTGTGCAATCAGATTGTATGTAGTTTTTTAAATTTTTTTTTCACTTATATCCCTTGATGTTCCATGGTATATAAAACACTTAATTGACCCCTTCAACATTTAGTTTTAACTTGTCTCTCCCATTATTGTGTTAACCCTTTAAGGGGCGGGAGACCATTTAGGGGCACCCTAAATTTTTTTAGTTTTTTGCTTGTAGGATGAATATTTTGAACTCAGGATCACTCTATTCTTTTCTAATGGAGTCCTGGATGATTGTGATATGAGTTCCTAGACTCAAAAAATTGATTATCACTTTATGTAATTAGTTATTAACAATCAACAACAAAAAAAAGAAGACTTTTCAAATTAAATTGGGCTGTGAACTCATTTTAGCAGAAAATTGACTGATATTTAGTACACGGGGGTTTTCGAGGTTGCTGCATATGAATCCAATCTCAGATTTTAAAAATTCAAAATGGCGGATCCAATATGGCGGACAAAATTAAAAAAAATATGGCAGATCAATACAAAACTTTGCATACAGGGGTTTTGAGGGTCGCTGATCACAATCATGCAATCAAAGTTTCCAAATTCAAAATGGCGAATTCAATATGGCGGACAAAATAAAAAAAAACATGGTAGATCTATACAAAACTTTGTATACAGGGATTTTGAGGGTCGCTGATTATGAATATGCAATCAAAGTTTCTAAATTCAAAATAGCAGATCCAGTATGGCATCTTTTTATGTAAAATATTTACAAAAGCAACGGTTTCAGATAAAATGATTTACTTATGGATTGGAGGATCTGATAAGGAACTAAGCCTAGGTCTTGAAAAATAATAAATTGCGGATATTTTACATTCACTTTCGACCGGATATCAAATCTCATTGCATACCTCTGAAAATAAATTATAATTGTAGGGTAGTGTTATCAAAGTTTTTTCTAAGTCACTAGTGACACTCTCCTAAAAAAATTTAGTAGATATTGCACTCTTTTTGTAATAGCTACGTATAGATATTGCCTTTTAAGTTTTTCAAAATATTGAAATGTGTCAGGGATCCCTGTACGAAAAAAATCGATATTTTAGATATTTCAGAATGAGGGTATTGTCGAGAAAGCATTAGATATCCATAAATTTGAAATTTTGACCATGTTACAGATCACGTCTGAGTGGAAGGCTAATGGTCAAAATAGTATCATTATAATTTTTATTTTCCATTTGATTTCCTAAGTGGTCGTTTCGATAAATAATACGAATTCTTATCAAAAAGAAAACCAAAATGAGTGATTCTGAAGAAGAATATGAAGGAAATGAAATTCCATCTGGCAGCGAATCTATCGATGGTAATGATAGTAGTGACCATGAAAATCTTGATTTGAATGTTGGTTTCCAAAGTTATTCTGCTAATTATTCTCATAGATTCGAGGATGAAAATATATCTGATGGAATCTGGTCAAAAAAATCCATGCCTTACAGTGAATTACCTATCACACAGAATGTTGGACCGAAGAATATTCCAGATGGAGTAAAAACGTCCGGAGATGTTTTCTTGATGCTTTTATCAAATGAAAATATCGAACTCATAGTTGAACAAACCAATCTATATCATCAATAAAATAATAATAAAAATGATATTTCTGTAACTGCAGGTGAAATAAAGAAATTTATTGGAGTAAATATAATGATGGGTGTGAAAGGACTTCCATCTTATCGTGATTATTGGTCTTCAAATCCTCAGTTGAATGACCCCTACACAAGTTCGACGATGCCGATCAAGAGGTTCTCTTTTTTGCTCAGCAATTTCCATTTCTATGATCAACGTAGAGAACCGAGGAAAGGAGACGCTAATTTTGACAAATTGTACAAAATAATACTGTTTATCGATAAAATTTCTGAAACATACCTGCATTATTATGATCCAACAAGAGAGCAATCCATATATGAGAGCATGGTAAAATTGAAAAGTAGAAACAATAGCATGAAACAATATATGCCTCAGAAACCTATAAAACGAGGATACAAGATTTGGGTAAGATCGGACATGAAGGGTTTCGTATGCGAATTCCAAAAAAGGGTTATAAAAGATTTATCTCAAACTCTAAAAAATAAAAATTACCATATCTATTTCGATAATTACTTTACTAGTTATGATTTGATGAGCACTTTACTGAAAGACGGAATTTCAGCTTGTGGAACAGTCCGGAAAGGGAGAAAAGACCTTCCGAAAAATCAAGAAAAGGATAAAGATATGAGTATGGGAGAAAGCGAATACCGGACGTTAGATGATAGTATCAGATGGTTGAAATGGATGGACAAAAAGCCAGTTCAGTTTTTATCAAATTTTCCTGATCCATCTGCTATAACGGAGGTACAAAGAAGACAAAAAGATGGTTCATTAAAAACTATAGCTTGTCCACAGATGGCGAAAGATTATAATGCTCATATAAAAGCAAGAAATGGTGGCACCGATTAATCTGGCACTTTATAGACGTGACTCTAATAAATTCTTTCATAATTTACAAATTACTCAATCCTGATACCGAATACAAACTGAAAGAATTTCGTCTATCAGCTGCAAATGAGCTGATAGAAACTAGCATCAGAAAAAAACGTGGAAGACCATGTTAAACTCCACTATATATTTCTTCATCAAAAAAAGTTAAACTGAAAATGTAAGAACATTAGTTCAAAAACATATACCAGGAGTTCATGAGGATAATAGTAAAAATTGTTTTCTTTGTAGTACTAAGATCAATCGAGTTCGATCACAATTTTATTGTACAACTTGTAATGTGACATTATGCATCGATGCAAAGAGTAACTGTTTTGCTAAATACCACGAATAAATATTTTATTTATATATTAAATAATATTTTAAGAATAATATTTTATTTGAAATTTGTTCAAAAAACAAAGCAAATCAGTTACCAATGAATCCAAAAACCCTGACACACAAAGTTTTGTATTGATCTGCCATATTTTTAGAATTTTCATTGCAGATTCGAAATCAGCGACTCTCAAAACCCCTGTACACAAAGTTTTGTATTGATCTGCCATGTTTTTAAAATTTTGTCCGCCATATTGGATCCGCCATTTTGAATTTTCAACACAAAAATGTGCCCCTCAAAGGTTAAACAAAAACTCAATAACATATAAAATATAAAAAACAATAACAAAAATATAAAAATTAAAATAAAAATATGCTCTCGAAAAAATTGAATAAAAGAACAATTGGATAAAAGATTTTAAGTAGGATAGCATCTTGTGCCTCTTGATTAGATAAGCTACAGCCAAGGTCTTTGCACTCCAGTGTCATGACGTTGGAGCAGCCCAGTGCACTCGCTGCAGTTTAAGGTGGTAGCAGCCATTGGAGGCCCTCGTTTAAGACCCTCTGCCCCCAGTCGTCTCCGTCACGTTGCAGCAGCTCGTCGCGTAGGTCCGCCTTGTACCTCGCGACATTGATGATGTTGAAGAGCGGTGGCGTGAATGTGTTCATGATGTTGGAGGCTATGATTGTGAAAGAACGTTGCCAAGCTTTCGTCTTTGAAGCTGCAAAAGTGAGGCCTCTGGGGGGCATGGGTAAGCAATGCACTTATCACATCAGAGAGGTCACTTGTAAGCTTATTAAAATTAAAACTATAAACAGGTACAGAGGAGTTTAAGGGGACAAGAAAGTTTGTGGAATTTTGAACATTTAAATCAATCAAATCTGCGACAAAGGTGGTATTAAAGTGCGTGCTGAGAGAATTTAGAAGTCTATCAGAGTGGATGCGCTTCGAAGAACGTGTAAAAATCGATTTTTGTGAGTGAGATGGGCTTGAAAATTTTAAACTTGTACTAATGACGTCATGCCCCGCGATGAGCGGTCACGGTGATTTTTGATAGCATAAAACGTCTGCTGAGTCATGTACAATAAAAAGGTCTAACCAAGTGTGGGATACATGGTTGAGACTAATGGCATGAGGAATGGGTTCAGAAGGAACCAAGTGTAGTGAGAGGATGTCGATGAGGTCGTACATATGTCGAGAGGCGGCATCGTCAGCGCTCATATTAAAGTTAAAGTCCCGCGTGATAATTACATTAGTGTAGATAGATAAAAGAGTAGACATGGAATTAAAAAACTGATCTGCGTAGGCCGCTCCAGGGTGTCTGTAAACAACCGCAAAAAGAAGAATTTTATTTCCATGGGTGAGCTCTAGTATGAGAAATTCGGGAGAATTTGTAAAGAGTGGCTCGGACGAAGCTAGTAACTTAACTTGAAAAAAGGCATGAATATATACGCCAACACCCCAACTTCCTTGTTAACTCTGTCGTTTCGAAAGAAATTGTAGCCGAGTAAATGAATTACTGCGTCGTAAAATAGAGTATTTTTTAATTCGGCTCTCTCACTTTTACACTCTTTTCGTAGTCGACCGTTGCATTGTAGATGGAGCAGCCTCGAAGAATTGCTGGTCTTCATTCAATGGTTTCGAGCCAGTTGCTATTATTTTAGTATGAATAATCGTTTGCGTGTGCGTGCGTATGCTTATTCCCGCGCCGCGAGACACGCGATGTAGAAGCTAATTTGCGCGTGTCTCCCCCGGGGTCGCATCTGCCGCTGCAGCCATTGCCACAAATCTCCAATGGTTTCCGAGATATCGAGTCTCTAAACTAATTTGCAGCGTGCAGAGTTTTATATCTTACTATGAATATGTGCGTGTGTTTTTATTTCTCTCCTTCAGTTACGTCACATGGAGAAAACAGTGTATAAATGAATCGAGAGATTACTATTGACACACATGAAAGTGTCGAATCGACAGATTACTTTAGATACGCACGAAATTGTCGAATCGACAGATTACTATAGACACACCCGAAAGGTATAGCACGCATCCGTCTTTTAGGCGTAGCAAAAATTTCGTACGTTGTATAGCGACAGTGTAGAAAGCGCACCTTGCGAAAGATATGGAGTATAGAGATGGATATAAAAATGAATAAAATACCAGATAAGTAATCGGGTTAAATTTATTTTTCATAAATTCAATATATTTTTTTAAAAGTACAGGCTCGATGATACATTTTGTTCTTTCTATTCGCATCCTGAAACGTTCTCTGTCGCGCGCTGCCTTCTTCCGCTCCTCCTCTACCTTAAAATTTACATTCTTCATTTTAATTGCTTAACAAGGTCAACAATAATTTCTTATTTAATATGCATTGACTTCAGTTTCTTGCTAGTGGAAGTGGTGATCTGCTTCCGAGATAGTGTTCTCAACAAGGAGGAAGTGATGGAGCATTGTTGTGTTAAAATTTTTTCAGCAGTAGCACATTCTGTAGTTTACAGTTGGATTTGTAAGCGAATTTGTGGTAGGGACCCTGTTGTCTCAATACTTTGGATTTAAGTCTCTGTAATTATGTACAGCGTATATTCTTCATATCACCCACTAGCAAATAATATTACTCGAGCCATTGCTTCTTCTCAGCACCTTTCACGTACACGACTCTGACATTGTACAAAGTATTTCTCAAAACATTCTCAAACTGCTCATAGTGCAATTCATCTGAGCTCCAAGATAAACAGTGATAATTGCGCTCTAGCTAAAGGTTTGCGCTTTTGTACTTGGATGAGAGTGTAGACCAGGGTGTTGGCTATTTTAATAAAAATACTCGCGGATGGAACTAGTGTCAGTTCCTTGACAACAAACTTATTGACTGGTTGTTTGTAGCCTTGTACACCCAGCAAGTATTACATTGCGACTAACTAATTCACTCGGTTGTTGAGCTCTTTTATATATAATCACCCCCACCACTTTGAACAGTTTTTTGACATCTCCACTGATGGGATTGTACTCGACAATGCAATCGTGTATAATAGTATTAAGCAGTAGGCTATAGTTCCCGCGGGGAAGTCATCTCTAGCCGCAAATTCGAGACGCACATCGACTGGGGCCTATTTCAGAGACTCATTCTGTTTGGAGCAGTCGATTACAATTAGTGGAGCGTAAGCCAAGTAGTCGTGCTGGCTGAGCATTGGCCTGGTCAACTCTTTACCATAGTTAGCCTTTTGAAAGTTAGCATATATATACTGCAGCATACCAGACTGATTCTGTTGAATATTGAGATTTAGATTTCCATGTTGTGCTTATATTGGATTGATCAAAATGGTTTGCATTGGCAGATTTCTGTTCCATCCGATTCCTCTGAAAACCCACAACGACGAATTGAGGTTTCTCTAGCTGATTCGACGTCTTAACAGTCATACAATTCCCAAGTACGGAAGTCAAAGATAGTGTCCAGGTAGACCGCTCGATAGTATTTTATATCTAAGTGTAGAATTCGGTCGTACTCGATGTCTAGGTGTGTAGGGTCGCCGATGATGATGTCGAGGTAGTCCACTCCGTAGCTATTTGTGTCTAGGTGCCGAATTCGGTCGTACGCAATGTCAAGGTATATAGGATCGCCGATGATGATGTCTAGGTAGTGCGCTCCGTAGCTATTTGTGTCTAGGTGTGGAATTCGGTCATAGTCGATGTCTAGGTGCATAGGTTTGCCGATGATGATGTCTAGGAAGTGTGTTGTGTAATGTTATATGTCGAAGACTGAATCCCACTACCTAGACATCATCATCGGGGACCCTACGCACCTAGACATCGAGTACGACCGAATTCAACATCTAGACAGTAAAAGGTTCGGGACGCACTACCTAGACATCATCGTCGGCGACCCTATACACCTAGACATCGAGTGCGACCGAATTCTACACTTAGACATAAAAAACTATGGAACGGTCTACCTGGACATCACCATCGGCGACCCTATATACCTAGACATCGAATACGTCCGAATCCCACATCTAGACAGTAAAGGATTCGGAGCGCACTGCCTAGACATCATCATCGGCGACCTTATTTGCATAGACATCGAGAATGCCCGAATTCTACACTTAGACATAAAAAACTATCGGACGATCTACCTGGACACTATCATCGGCGACCTTGTAAGTACTCATACACGTTGATTACGACGATTGTAAGCATATCATGGAAATCTAGCTACAATCTGACCGATACATAGGTAAATTTTCTAGTAGGGAAATGTACAACTGTACGTATAAACCCTTAACGGGTAGCCAGCTTGCGATTAGATTCTGGCTAGAAATTAGCTAGCAGATCTAGCTAAAAGCTAGTCTACCAACCAGCTCGGCTCGTTAATTTTCTAGCAGGGAAGAGATAAGGCATTAACCACTTAACTCTCTTTAGATCAATTTGAAAATTTTCAAAGCCTTCCTGATGACTGGCTTGAGTTTGGACAACCGCATACATATCGTTTTTCGATCTTGTGAGTTAGCTCATGCTTTGCATTAACTAAAATTTTACGTTAGTCTTCCATAAAATCTAAAATCGTACTCATCAGCGGTCAAAGTACCCATTATTATTTAGTTTTGTAGTCTCCTTAATATCAACCCATCTAGCGGTTTCTCGAAAAAAGCTCTGACTTGGACTGAATGACAGCAAACCTTTCATAAGGCTGGTCAGACCCGCGTTCTTACATCTATCGATGTCTATAGCATTCAACTCATAACGAATTTCCTCAGATAAATGGCAGATGGTGCTTTTGACTAGCGAGAGGGTAGAAGGTAGAGATCTTGATGATGTATGGATATACGAATCTCATCGCTGTTGTTGAAACCTGACGAGTTATCGGGCTGATGCGCATGTATTTCTTAATGAGCAACAGATTCGTCATATGCTACAGGTGATTCTATACTTCGGATCTCTTCCATTTCGGCCTTGGATAAGCACAAAAGTATACAAGTTACTTTACTCCAGCAGGATTTACGACTCTTAGACTGAGGCTCTTGAGAAACTGCACGTCCTGGGGTGCTAGCTGATTCACTATCCGTCGATGACTGACTGCTTGACGACATGGTACTCTATTAACATAGCCTCTCCAATCTTCTCATTGTACAAAAGACCGATCTTATAATGTTGACTTAATATGCAATCGCGCTATTATGACCTCACCTCGATAGTTGACTAATTCACCGTCTTTATCAACGATTTGCAACTATATTTCATCAATGATCTTGATATTGATTGGTAAGAAAATAACTTGCGATGGAATCTCGATGATTTTATAGGCTGGTGGTACTGTGGGTAACAACTCGTGTATAATGTGCATCTTTTGACCTTTTATATATGCACCTGGTATTATATTACATTTAATGCGTAAAGTGTTGACCTTGACAATGGCTACAGGTAAATCTGAATTATGTTGGATATTGGCAGCTGAACTACGTGGAGTAAAACCCAGTAGTCTACCAATAGAATCTGTCGTTTGAAAGTTAATTATACGACTACACTTTATAATGCTACGAAGAGTGTTACTGTTGGGTTTGATGCTCATCACTATGCCTTTGGATGTGAGGGTTTCCTGTAAATAGCTCTCGATATCTTCAATCTCATAACTACCTGTTGGTAAAGTGAGCAATTCTTCACCTACGGAGAGTCGATTATCACCCTTGTCAATGTTGGGTATTTAATTGAAGGTTAAAAGCTCTACAAGACCTAGAGTGTAATTTTTATTTGGCGAAAGTTCAATGGGTGGAAGTATTGTGTTTCTATCACAGATGACGTTCCAGACAGACTCAACGACAATGAATCTCCCATGACGGCACAGACAGTACTGACTCTTCTCAGGTGCTACATATCTTTATATATTATATATTATATATTATATATTATATATATATAAAGATATGTAGCACCTGTGATAGAAACACAATACTTTCCACCCATTGAACTTTCGCCAAATAAAAATTACACTCTAGGTCTTGTAGAGCTTTTAACCTTCAATTAAATACCCAACATTGACAAGGGTGATAATCGATTCTCCGTAGGTGAAGAATTGCTCACTTTACCAACAGGTAGTTATCAGATTGAAGATATCGAGAGCTATTCATTCACTGCTTTCACTACACCAGCAACGCCACCTGCAAGCGCACCTGTTGCACTTCAACCAACAAATATTGGTATAAGAAATGGTAAGAACCCTCCAATTCCAACTATGATGGGATTGGCAGTATACGTGGTATGCGTGCATTCCGCTTGCCAATGTGATTTTCTTCTTCTTCTTCAGACCCAAGCATAGTTTCGATTTCAGATTCATAGCCTTCGTTACCGCGTATGCAGCAGCTTTATCACCCATACTTACATCTTAGCCAAAACTCGTTGCCGAGCTCTTTCAAAAAGCGTTTTGTCTGTAGCATTTCTAGCTTCAATGCTTTCTCGATTCTGTGAGTAGGCAATATCGTGCTTCTTACAGGCTGCATCAAGGAAATTGAACCCAGGATCACTTCGAGTTAGATGTTTGGTTAGTTCACTGCCGGATCCGCATTACTGATACCCCGGCATATGCATTTCTAATGGAAATTTATTGATTGGTGTATTCATGAAACCTCGACCATAGCGTCGCGCAGTCATGATGATGATGCTGGCACCTCAAAGGATGCTTCGTAATTAAATGTGAAAGCATAAAGGTGCCGTATTTTTCACCTCAAGCTCAGTCAGTTTCCAACCAGTATGTCAATATCATGTATTTTCAAGAGCAGGACGTCAAACTACCAGTGTTAAATTTTGATACTCTGGCAGAGCGGGAAAAAGTACAGACGTGTCATGGTAATTTTTTACCTGATAATATACATGCTGTATTCTGCGCTCCCTCAAACTGCGGCAAGACCAATACATTGCTCACACTGATAAGCATGCTTTCCTTGTTATCGAAAAAGAGTGAGAAGTCAGTGCTAGTAGATATAGAAAAGGCTTCGACAACTTTGCTATAAATATATCATAGTAAGGGCCAATTTAAGCAGTCTTCCACGGATTGTTTAAGTGCCAACATGGCAGATTTTAAACGTGAGAAAAATATTCTAATTCAAATTCTAGTTAAATATAGAGATGCAATCAGACGTAAACATAGACAGGATGAAGCTAGGTTTGAAAAGAACTTGGACGAAATGTTCAAGCCCGCTTTTAATTCGTTTGAAAAACTGGTGAGGGAGACAATGTGTAAGAAGGTGACGGCTGCTGCTACTGCTGCTGTACCAATGAATAAAGGTATTAGTGATGATGATGATAATGATGATTATGATGATTATGATGATTATGATGATTATGATGTAACTAAGACGGCTCTGTTCGATCCTAATGATACCTTACAAACAA
This sequence comes from Megastigmus dorsalis, assembly GCA_900490025.1. Taxonomy (NCBI): domain Eukaryota; kingdom Metazoa; phylum Arthropoda; class Insecta; order Hymenoptera; family Megastigmidae; genus Megastigmus; species Megastigmus dorsalis. The sequence continues at coordinate 12,516 of UELU01126085.1, forward strand.
TGGATGCCACTTTTAAATTAGCAAAGTCAGACAGCGATGGCAATGAAGTGACTGATAGTTCAGTTGCTGATAGTTCAATGTCTTTGATTAAGAAATGTGAGTCGTATCCTATGAGATTGTGAAAAATAACTGAAATACTATGAGGATCTTGATACATTAACTTACAGATATCTATAAAATGTAATACAACATTTAACATAATGCTTTTCAATATATAATATATAATATATAATATATAATGTACAGGCTGTTAATAAACAGAATATCACACTCTACGGAATCGGATAGAGCGCAAAATTCTAAGCCAAAAAGTCTCCGGATGACTAGAAATCGATTTCAAGGAGGTGTTTGAGGACCGCCATCTTAAATCCTCGCAAAGATGGAAGGTTGTGCAGATTGTCTGGAAGAGAGTTCCAAAAGCGCGCAAACTGAACCTGGAAAGGTCACATACCAGTTTCCGTGCGCACTCGAGATCGAGAGAGAGAGAGGGAGAGAGGGAGAGAGGGAGAGAGGGAGGGAGGGAGAGAGAC
>UELU01126130.1:0-19533 GCA_900490025.1 Megastigmus dorsalis
ATATATATATATATATATATGGCGCACTGAGACCACAGGCCCCGTCTCTGGATGACTAGGGATCGAGCTCGAGGAGGTGTTTAAGGATCGCTGTCTTAAATCCGCACAAAGATGGAAGCTTGCGCAGATTTCTGTCTGTTCATTCCTGTCTCCGTGCGCACCTTTGGTATTAAAAGTTCCTGTGCAACACCCCTGCTAGTGCTCCTAGGCTAATGCCTGCTGAAAAAAACTGCCAAATTCTGAGGTTCACGTAATCGGAGGATTTGATACATAATAATTGCAGCAAAATAATTCCTTCGAGTATCAACAAGAGAGAGAGAGAGAGAGAGAGAGAGAGAAGAAAAAATGAGCATGGGTTCGGTTCTTTAGTACTTGAACGTGTTGCAGTAAAAACTGTCACGAATTTGTTCCCTCGGCTTAACATCCCCATATTCCACGGCTGCTCAGCGCAAGTGTTTTAAAAGTGGTTTAGGACTGAAATTCGTCTCGAAGTGTTCGTTGCGATGAAAAAAGAAGGATTCAAGCTGTTTTGAAAACTGCAGAAGCCAAATAGATTATAAACATATATAATTGGAGATATATTCTTATATTACTGATGATGATATCGGAAAAATTAATAATTACTTTTCAGAATGTTTGCAAATAGTTTTAATTTTTCGTTCAAATTACGTATACGTCATAAACTTTTACTATGCGCTTGATCTGAATATTTTTGATATGATTTGTTTTGCAATTCGTATTGCAGTAAATAAAAGTATCCGGAGTTACACAAAGGAATCCCTTATATTCGTTGGCAAAACCCCGCAAGGTAGAAGCGCAACTCCCGCGAGTGGACGTACTTTGTGCATCCATGTATGCATAAATTTATTTTATTTCACGTTTCACTCTTCAATGTCTGATTTTTTTGTCGCTTGTAATTTGTTTCATAACCCGGCAGTATGAAAAGATTATTTCTGCAAGTTTTTTTTTAAAAGTCTTTGTCAGTATTATTTTCATGATTCAATTTTGCTGAACTTTAGTTTATTCAATTATTTATTTCTATAGTATAGACTTCTGTACAGTTCAAATAGCTTTTACGATACGCTACCAAAAATCTAGAGTCACTTTACACTTGCTTCACCGAAAGCTCTACAATACAATTACACTTCTGAAAGAAAAAAATCACGCACGAGGATCAAGCCATACCAAATTTCAACGTCGAATGAAAAAAAAAGCGGACTACACACCTCGCTTAATTCTCAGATCGTACTGCGGAGTCAATTTGCCGCTCTGCGTAAGCACCGTGCACAAAGTACTTGCTCGGTCGTCTTTTTTAATGAAACGTGCATCGACTTCAGCGGAGCTCGTGCTCGCAAAGCCTCGCGGAATTAAAGGAGAGTCTCACTCTCCGCGTACTGCTGCTGTGACAATCGATTCTCTCGCCGCAATCAGACGTTCCTCCGTAGCCGCGAGCTGCACGGCGATAAACGAAACGACGTCAAACTGCCGTTCTTTTCTGCCCCATTTAAGCCGGCCATTTTTATTCAAAATGGATTGAGGGAGAGAGTGATAGAGAGTTCAGTGTCGATATAGCGGCGGATTAGGTCCATAATTGAATTTTCAAGAGCGCAAGATGAATTTTCGAGGAGGAGCAGCTCTCGTAATATAATTTATAGAGCGTTTTTCGGTGCTTCGTTTAGCTGAATAAATTCCGGTTCGTCTTTTTCGTTTTTTTTTTATTTTATCATCGTGGGTCGGAGCTTTCGCGGGATAAATAAAAGGTGCGATGCCCATTTATCGTGGCCGCTCCGCAGAGCGCTGAGTCAATTGAATGATTTATGGTAACCAAGTCGCGGATAGGTCGCATTTTCCATTGTATAAATTGACTTTTTTCGAACGCATCTGTAATGGATAAAACGATTGTTTTTACCCTTAACAGTTTAAATGTATTTTTCGATTATAAGAAAACTACTCTGAAATACCCCGATATTGTTTACATTTATACAGAATAGGTAACATTGAAAACAATCCGAGATTAATTATTAGTGTATTTTCAACGGAAAATAATCAAGTCAAAGCTTTTATCAATTATTCATTATAGCTATACGGAATAAATATGTTTATAAGCAAAAGACTTATATTTAGTAAACTTCAGATATCCTGAAGAATCGAACTAGAGTTTAATAAGCAGCTATTGAATGGATCATCCTACGTCATTATGGATATCGCTGCGGAATATTCTAAAGGATTCTTATTAAAATGAGGGCTGGCGGGAACTAATGATTGAGAGGCTTCTAGCTACTGGCCTTGAATCTTTAACCAGATCAGCCTTTTCTATTGCAAATTCTTTGCCGGTTTCTTTCATATCTCGCGGTCTTCGTTTATGCCCTTTCAGCTTTAACGAATATTGTTGTTAAATCGTTGCTTTGTATAGTACTTTAATCATATTATTTAAAATTTTTAACTAATAAACATTATTTTCGTTTAAATTTAAATATATTTTCGCAAATTGCTTAACTTATTCCATTATAAAAACAAAATATTTTAAACTAAAAATATATTATCTATTGCCTGACGAAACACGAACTCACACTACTTATACTTGAATTTTCCAAATTAACAGTAATTTTATGAATTACACATTTTATGTTACGATTTTTTATGTTCATTATTAATTATGCAAATTCTTTGTATATTATTAATATTGTATCAATGACTGAATAGTAAATTCAAGGACGATTAATAGAAACATTCAAAATATGACAGCTACTCAATGCAGAATGTAACATCAAAGTTTGACAAGCTAATGACGATAATGAATAGTACACTAAAATTAATTTGCATAATAGATTGGGTGCTTTCGGTTTCTATTACTCTATTACCGCATCGCTATTGTAACCAATTATATTTATAGAGAAATTCCAGCGAAGCACACAAATTAGTTGTCTTAGGTTGTTGAATATTGCATTGCCCTATTGGATTACCACGCGAAGTATCAAAATACAGTATTATAATTAAATTCCAATCTATATTCAAAATTGAATTTAATGTATATATAAAAAAAAATTATTATCAAAGCTTGCTTTCAATCGCTAATAATCAATTAAAGCGGCTCAAAAAACGTATTAGCTAAGCTGATCCAATATCACATTATGTACTCCCAATTTTTCCAAATAACCAATCATTCCCCATCCGTACAAATATATTCCATCATGAACCTAAACAACATCCTCATCTCTAAAAGCCCATCTCAGCACTGCACAAGCTCTCGAAATTACGACGGAATAATATAATTTCAAATGGTGAGTCCCTCGGAACGCACACTCACGCACAAACAAACACGAGTCTCGTTTGCTCCCCACTGCAACAACAGAAGCATCAGTAGCATATCCCGATTCTTTCTCTCTTTCCCCCTCGCAAGAAAATTCAATTCCCTTATCGAGCTTAAATCGTCTCTCTCTCTCTCTATCCAGTGGCGCATCTAATGCTTCGCACTTCCATAAACCAAATAAGGGAATTCCCCAAAATGATCCCATTACCCGGTTAAACTCGAAGAAATAAAAAAAAAGAAGGTGAAGGAAAATATACGAACTTTATCCACGTAAGAGATAAGGGAGCGTCGTCTCCTCAAGACAGGATCAAGCTAAATGTCGCAGTGTAGAGGAAAAAAATCCCGGGGGTTGACTCCATTTTTTTTCATCTTTATCCTTTGGTCCTATCGAATTGTTCATCGCGCTTTCTTAATGCCTGTGATGCTTCTTCGCCGATGTGTCAGCGGAGGAATTGACCGGATATCGACTATTTTGGCCAACGATTCCTAGAGCGAGATAACGCTAGTGGTGGACCGACCCACGTGCGGTGCGTCGGAAGATATTACCTTTCGTACCTTCGCCTTCTGCTACGTGGACTTTCTGCCTTCTTCGCCTCTCATATGTGGTCATCGGAGAAGTGGTCACTTTCACGGTGTTTAATCACGATGACCGTTGATATAACTGAAATTAATTTTGAATAAATATTAAATTCAATAATGCGTTTGATAAATTATTAAAGATAAATGTAAAATAAACAAGAATATTTCGAAAAATTGTTAAAAAAAGATTTTCCATGAAAATCAGTCCATGAAAACTCAATAGAACCTTTATGCTGATTCCATTGGGGAAAAGATACACTTTTTACGTACGTTATTTAGATTTTAGTTGTTTTTGCAACATTATTTTAATTAAACTTTCATACATAGTCAGTGGCTATTTGTTTCTAATTATTCATTTTTGCAAGATAAAAGTCAAGTATCAATTGATTTATTAACATTATTTCAATTAAGAAACTCATAAAATTGATATTTCACTGATCGAAGGTTAAAATGCGTATATCAATAGCCTTCTGTCCAGTTTATTGAAATACTGTCGATATGGCGCTATTGACAATATATATAAATATTGTTCTTTTTCGTTTTGTTGTTGCGAAATGACAACGGCAAAAAAAGGCCAATTTTTTTCTGATCAGGAAACGCGAGTCTCCATAACTAATACTTATACAGAGCAAAAAGTTAAATGTAATTCAATAAGAACTAATCGGACAATTATTATTATTTAATAACTTTTTCTTTTCTAACTTCAGTCAAGCTCTCATTAAAATTCGCACATCTTAAATATTTTATCTCTGCATCTAGTCTGCAACTAGTCAATCCTCCTATTCTAAAACAAAAGTAGCCGACTATAATGCGTATCCTAAAAATTGATTAGGGTAAAGCGCTAAAAGACGAATCCCGAAAGTAGGATAAATTTAAAAGAGCCTTTCCCGCAGCCACTCTCTCATCCAAATCGCAACTCAACTCTTGGTGGAATTCCAGGCATTCGGGTGAGGGGCTGGCTTATACAGTTATATAGGCGTATCGATTGCACGTCCCCTTCTCTCCCTATTGAAATTGTCCCGATAGCCTGGTGGTACGCATAATATAATGTCGGCGGTGGTGGTAGGATAGCTGCTGTGCTTGCGAGAGATTGGGATATGGGGAAATCCACGAAACCTTTGTTCTTTTTGATACTCGGTGGTCTACACATGAAAAAAAATTAAAACCATGTACCAAGCATATAGGCCTTTAGTTTTACTGCAAAACTGCCGAGTCTGATGATATTCATGTATACGAAAGCCAATCGAACGTTTTTGGGAGACTTTCAAAAATGAAAAACCTTGAAATTAGTACTTTTTCAAGCGATACTCTGCAAATTTATTTTTGATTTTTATTCATAACTTTTTGAGGCATACATGAATCGTTTTGTAATTGAAGTCAGATATACATTTTACAATGACTATTCAAGTTATCTATGTGAAATGAGTGTGCCACTCATGCCAACGAAAAATCAAAGGTTTCGTGGATTTCCCCATGTATCGAAATCACTTTCGGGGCTTAAAGTGTTAGTCCTGTTAAAGGAACAAGATGTTCTAAGGACGTGTGCGATTCGCGTTCGATTCAATTTGAATTCGAATTTTTATTTGATATTGCGTTGGGATGATGTAGTTTTTTCTTTCCTTTCTTTATCCTTTTGCAAATTAGATGAGAATTGATACTTACGACATCGGCATAAGTTGTACATGGTCCTTTATGTTTGGATTGATGTTCGTTTTCATCGATGTTCGTTTAGTATGTAAACATGCCAAATTTGTTTTCTGCAAATATAATGTTAAAGAAAGATTTGGTTCGCTAACATGTTAAAAAATGTTACACAAAGAATTGGATCGTGTAAGTCTTTAATATTGATTTATACGCTTTGCCAACGAAATTGATAATATTAAAATTGGACATTAAAATTATTAAAAAGCTAATGAATATTTGTTTCAGAAAATGGATAGAAAGATCTTTTAACATAAATTATATTTGATAATTTATTACTTTTATACTTAACAAAAATAAACTGTAGTTACTAAATTCATTTATAATGTAATGTCTTCCATTAACATAAAATTTAAAGTACTAATAAATAAGACGTATATTTCAATGAAATATCTTAACAAAGGACGGGACAATAACAATGTGAATACAAAGCACATATAGAAACAAATAGGAAAGAAACAAATAGAGAATAAGAAATAAAAAGGTGAGAAAAAGAATAGGACGGTAAATACGTACGTGTAAATGCGACCTTAAAGTGCTACGTTTATTACTTATTGGCAGTTTGGAGGACATTACAGTAACTGCGAAGTTAGGGCCGCACTTCGCAGTGATTTTACGTGATCCGCTTTACAAACGCGGTATGATAGCGCCCAATACTTTTTAAGCCCAACCTTTTCCTCTTATACACATTTATCACTTTCGGTACGAAATCGTTAACTTTATTTCACAATTGTATTTCTGCTATTGATTTTTTCTTATTTAACGAAACTTGTTTTTCGAGCATTCCTATCATTTTTAAATCTTTTAAGAAAGGTTACGAGACATATGTATTGATTGCCGTAGTGGCTTTCAATTTAAACTTTAAATAAAAAGTATTTAATGAAAGTGAATTTATCAATCACCGCGAGCCAAAGGCGTTCTCAGAGGATATTCCCCTTTTTTTTTTCTATGCAAGAAGATCCGTATTTAGATGCAGACAAATAACCAACACGAAAGAAATATAGAGAAAGGAAACTCTAAGAAAACCGAAATTTAGAAACTGTCTACTTGCTCGAAACATTTTGATACATATTTTTTCTTAAATTTAATTATAATCTTTATTTCCTCTAATATAAAAATTTGATAGTGTCTTTCTAAATTTCGGTTTTCTTACAGTTTCCTTTCTCTATATTTCTTTCGTGTTGGTTGTTTGTCTATCTAAATACGATTCTTCTTGCATAGAAAAGAAAGAAATGTCCTCTGAGAACGCCTTTGGCTCGTGGTGATCGATAAATTCACTTTCATTTTGTAAATTTTGAGGAGCAATAAATTCATTATTACGTGAAAAAGTATTTAAGGGTTAATTTTGTATATAGGTAGCCCAAATTCCTTAGTATGATCGAATCATCAATTTTAACAAGTAACCGTTAATTGGTGGAAGATTTTTTTCCGGGTTGAAATATTTTAAGTCAATTAGAGGGAGTAAGGATGCTGCAAAATATTGCAATGAAAATCGCAAAGTTAAAAAACCACTACCAAGCCGCGTGTTTACGTACCGATGCAGTACGAGAGAATTGACAAACTGCTATATTATAAAGCAGATAATTTATTAAAAGGCCCCTCGACACACGAGCACTTACTTCTCCCGAACGTCTAAATGGTCACTCGAGTCCGAGCGCAACATAAAAAAAATGTGCGATCCCCCAAACCATTTGTCACCGACGGTCACTGTTCATACACGCGTCCCTCCTCCATCCCTCGGTCTTTCAAATCCAACCGAGAAATTGGCACTCCACAGATTAGGAAATTTTTCCAAAAGCCCAGTCGGCTCCTCGTTTACGCGACATTTATCACGATCCGTGAACATTTCTTTCTGTTTTCCCCTCGGCCGTACGCGCCTGAACCCATAAAAGCCCGAGCGATGTTAACACATACGTAGAAAGAGAGAAAGAAAGAGGGAAGCGGGAAATCGAGTGTTGATGCTCCTTCGTGCTTTCGGTGAGCTCGGCATCTAAATGTTTTGTTTACACGGAGTTGCGAGTTGTGGCCTTTTATATTGGCAGGGCGGAGTCGCTTCTTCTTCCGTTCGCTTCTTTCCTCCAACTTTTACTTTTCTTTTAGCCCTTTGTTGGATCTGCTACTATACTACTCGCTTTCACACTTGATTGCGATGCAAGCTCATAAGCTCTCTGACCTCTTTTTTTTGGCTTCAGTCGTCGTAAAACACGAAGTTTTTGCGGGAATTATTTTGGAATTATTTTTTTTGCCAGTGGAATTTAGCGTGTTTTTGGATATTTAATTTAAACAACAGTTTATATACGAAACTGGCAATGTCATCAAATGGTTCCCTTTAAATATTATGTAGTTACATTGAAAACTTTCGTTTGAAGGTCATATAAATTTTGATGAAATTTTTTGAATATTACTACAGTAGTTAACCTTATGGTTACATTTGAAGGTTACAGACATTTTGATAATGAAAAATATTCTATTAGCCTTATTTCATACAATATTTTCATTCTTTTCGCATTGGAAAGTGTGCTGAATGATTTGAAAAATTATGTTATTCAAATGAATGCATTCATTATTGTGTATATATCGCAATCGATACCTAATTTAATCAAGACTGTAAAGCACCGATACAATTGCGAATCATTTCTAGTGTTTACCTAAGGCCGGAGAGCCTCTGCTTATTTTTCTCTCGGTACTCACAGCGCTTCTGCACTTTCCATCTTATTGTTTTCACGCGGAGTAGATAATTAAGAGCTGGCGAGTGCACTTTCAAGGTTTTCAAAATCTCGGGTCACGTCCTTCAAGGTGGCACGATCTTTTTGAGGGCAGCTTGGAAAAATATTCTTTTCATTTTCGTTAGGCAATCGTATCTTCTTTAAAATCAAGTTAAATGAGTTGTATTGTCATTGAAAGTGATTATTTCCAACGGATAAAAGAAACTCTGTGAATAACAGTACTATTTTTGTGTCTTGTTTTTTGTTTAGTTGACATTGAGATCAATAAGAAATGACATTCGGCTATTTATGTCCTCGTAATGTGAAGTTGACTCGCTTTGTTTTGAAATAAAAATCATTCTAGTAATTACTTTGCTTGTAATAATTCAGTGTGCATTTCACTTGGTCGTGATTCCAGAATCGACACAAAATGCTTATTAAATATTAAGTATGCGTAAGCTGTAGGCAATCAAGCTTTGCCGCTTCATCAAAATTATTTATGCAGAGATTTTAGGATTACTCTTTATGAGCTCGAAGTTCAGCTTTCTTGTCCTCAAAATGCAGTAATACTACACAATGTATTATTGAAACTATATAATAATTTGATAGCATACTTATCGTTGCACAATTCACAACAAATAAATTTAGACCAAAACTCTGTGTGTAATAATTATCAGATTACGTTACTCCATTGCGGATATTTAGTTCAATAATGCTATACTGTTACTACTTTGTCCATATGTAAATAGATATATTCATTTACTCAAATAATTCGTCGTTCAATAGATATTCATCGGTACCATTTAAGGCATGTGATACATTATAAAGTATATTAAAACTTTAAAAGCAACATACTGCATAAATAGATATCGATGAGTTTGATATTATTGAAAATCATGAGAACAAAGAATTTAAGAAGTAATTTCTTTCCCCTTTTATACTAGCTTTGTCTCGACTTCCCTCTTTCACGGTCTTCTTTATGTTCTCCCTCCTTTATACATCCCAATTCCTTTAACTTTCTCCCTTCTGTTTTTTTTATCCCTCTTTGTGTCTCTCAGTACTTTGGCCTCTCTTTCTTTAAATCAAAAATACCTTCTCTCCTTTAAACTTTGCCGCCTCTCACTTTCTCTCTAAATCAAAATATTCTTTTATCTTTTTCTACTCTTGTTTTCGCTCTTTCTCCTATTCTCCGAATGAAAGTTCGGACCTTTTGGTGGGGTCGTTTACTCAGCTTGCCAGCCGGAGAAATTGGCTCGAGATTTTGTGTGTATTTGTGTTTGTCTGTGTGTGTGTGTGTGCGTGTGCGTGCGAGCGAGAGAGAAGCGTCTCTACTTGCCTCTTTTTTGCCGGGCGAAAAGAGAAAATCAATCGCGCGGCTTGAAACGACGACGAAAAAATGGTAATGCGATAGAAGGCGGCTGAATGGGAAAGATGCGCGGGTACGTGTATATATGTGTATACAATGAGCAGTGACATGTGGAATGTTTTTTCAGTGAGTTGTCGGAAAGAGAAATCCAAAGAGTGAAGTGGAGTGGAAGAATGGAGGCTTAATTGTTTAAGTAGATAACGAAGGTTTAAAAAAAAAAACATTAAAATAGCAAAAAGCACTACGAAGATTGGCCTTAAAAAATAAGATTAGATTTCCAGTTGCGATAAATGGTATTAATTGCGTAAAATATATAAAAAAAAGTAACGGCACAATAAACCTCTCGAGTAAATGAAAATGTTATTCACGTAGTAACTATATATATTTAAATATAAAGATAAAAGTAGAGTGAGTGTGTGTGAAAGAGTGAGAGAGAGAGAGAGAGAGAGAAATCGAAAAGCGTGTGCGAAGAGTGTAATAGAGTTTGCGAAATGGGAAAATATTTCGTAATGAATTCTATATAGTTAGAGCGAGTGTTTCTCATCTCGATGAATAAGCGCCGCGGAAGAAATGAGAGAACGCGCGGTAAGTAGGAAAAACGAGATGAGATATTGAAAAAAGAAAATTTAAGACTTTTGTATGATGCGCCCGCCAAGATATTTGATTCGTGATTTATTATATTGAAATTAAGTATTTCGCGTGCAGGAGCTGCTTTGTACGTACGCAGACGCCTGGGAAATGAAGTTTTAACGACACGCGCAATAAAACAAAAATTTACGTCATTATATTTTTTCAAAGCGATTTATTAAAAAAGTTGTTTAATGATTTGTGGTCCGCCTTGCGACGTTATAAATTACGCTCTTACGGTTATTCTATGCCTTTACTCTAACCATAAAATATATCCCTCAAGCTAAATAATTCCAAATCTGACAGTTATGAAAAGCATATACTTACGCGCTACACCGAAACTGCAAAAGCGAGAATAACAATAATTGCTTTTGTGTTCTGCCAGTCTCTCTCTCTCTCTCTCTCTCTCTCTCTCTCTCGCATATTCTACAATCCGTTGAAAATCCGCTTTTCGTGTATAAATATGCCAGACGAGAGCGTGTTTTACTCTTCTCCAGGGCGCAGGGGGCCGTGCGCGCGTCTACGGAATTACGAAATTTACACACAAAGCAGAATTATTCAAATGTCTCGTCGTCGTCGTCGTCGTCATCGCCGTCGTCGTCATACGCGCGCGGCGCTCTCACAGAGTCGGCACACCACAAAACGCTACTCGATTTAATTTTATAATCGCGGAGAGAGGGTGAAAGAGCTGTGCTTCCGAGCCAAACTCAAAATTGCCCCAAGATCTCTCTCTCTCTCTCTCTCTCTCTCTCTCCCGGAAAACGATACACACAAGGGGGGCATTTAGAGGTCACTTTATGTATCATAGTCGTACACAGTATGTGTGCGTGTATGTGACATCATCGCAAACCTCGTCGCGAACCGTATATTATCGCGGCGTTTATGAATAAAACAACGGGGACTGAGAGAAAAGAGAAAGAGACCAATAACACCCACACAGTGAGAGAAAAATTCCCGCAGGACGATCTAATGGACGCGGCGAAAATTAAGATGGCTTAGGGAAGAAGAAAAAGATGGTAAAAAAGTCGGTAGAGGTGAAGACAGAGAGACGAAATAGTTTTAGTGCGACTCTGGGAAGAGGAAGAGAGAGAGAGAGAGAGCGAGAGAAAGAGGATTCGCGACTGCGAAGTAGCCTCGGTAAATCAAAGGGGTTTATTTCCATAAACGCCGCGCGAGCGCGCCTCTCAGCTGCTATTTCAAAGACAAATTTGCTAGCCTAGAGATTCCAGTAGGAGAGCGTTTTTATTGCTCTTAGAAGAGAGATAGAGGAGCGGAGGGGGAGAGGACAAAAAGAAATTTATTTGTGAGTAAGAGAGTACGAATTTGCGGGGGAGATTCCCTTTTTTTTTTCTTTTCGCCACCGCCGCCGACTGATTGAATGCCGCATACGGCTCAAGGCTCGAATGAAATGAAACGCGCGATTGCAAGTGGATTGGATGCTGCTCTCGCTCTAGACTGGTATGTGTGTGCGTGATGAGTGTGTTTTATTGTTGTACAGTAAATATTTTCGAATGTTTTTCGTTTAATGCTCAGCCCAGCGCCAAATCGTTGCTGTCCGATCTTCGCCGCGGATATTTCCAGAGCGAAATGGCTTTATCGATTCGAGTTTCTTTCAATTGCTTGTTGCGAGAGAGGAGTTGAGCCTTTCGAGGTGCATTTAAATGTTAAACGTAGTTGCGATGCGAGTAATTTCCGTTTACCTTGAATATATTTAAACTTATCAGGTTTTATATTCTATTTAGATACGAGAAAATTTAATTGTATGTTTTTTTTCTGTGCTTCAGGTGAGTTTTTAAACATGATGACTATGCCGTATAATCCGTTTGATTACCAAGAAAAGATGATGAAAAATTGGTTGAGGTAAAATTAAAGCAACTTTGCTTTTATTATAAGAATAATAAAATAATTTATTATTGCTATAAGAATTCCACAATTACTTATATTGGAGTTATTTCTATGAATGTAAATAGCTGGCTAATATCAGCATCTGTAAGATTCGTAATCGATTATCTTTATGCTATCGATCATCTATGAATTAAGTAAACAATCGTAAAAACGAAAGGCACACAACTTGAGCAAAAACCGATTTTGAGTAACCCATATATATACATATGAATAAAGATATAAGTAAAGTAAAGGTTCAATGTAAATAATAAGACGCACGGTGAATAAGTGACCAATAGATATGGGTACAGTGTTTCATTTTATCTAAATGTGAACAAATATACAAAGGTTCTATTTTTTGCTCTTCGTTGAAAATTCATACGTATTATATGTATTTTCTATTATAAAATACGCAACATTCTATTATTTGATACATTTAACGAGTTTTCAAGCGCAAAAGTAAATAAAAGATCGATTAATTTACCAGTTCCGCAGTAACTTAACAAACGTCCATTAATTATTTACCGAGGAAAGTGTTGTTCGATCCTGAAATAAATTCGAGATGTTTTTGCCTGTCCAGACAAGAATCGTTCGTTTTTCTCTGCATCGGAAAAACCGATCTCTACAGACCATTTTATGAAACTCACGCAAACGCAAAAAACTGTACAAGATAAATGAGAAAGTAAAATTCTAATACCGCGTATACATGCAATCGAGCTCGTTAAATCTCCGGCACGTTATTTATTTCATAGAGGAGTAAGAGAAAGAGAAAGGGAGAAACTTCCAATCAAGTATATCTGACTCTCAGGATTGAAACCGAGATGCGATTGATGCGACTTGATACAGTCGCTACATTCGACCGTCGCGATTTTGCTTCCATGCTTTTCAATTTGGAATCTATCGAAAAGTTAAGCGAGTCACCAATTTTTGGAATTTTCTTTTGCAATTTCTTTGACTATCGGAACCGAAGAGACGTGAGTAAGAAAGTAAGAAGAAAATTGATGCGGATATGTCGAATTTTTGCTCTCACTCGCTTCGCCAATTCCATTTTCTAAATTTCCCTTTTCATTCTCTACTCGCCGAATCTGATTTTCAATTCACATCTGCGTTGTTACCATCCCTTTGAATCGCGATACCAAAAACCTACAACCTGCGTCATATCATTAAGATAACGGACCCCGACCCTCCGAGTCTTCGAGTAATACGAGGCAATGTATAAAATTGAGTTTAAGTAATAAAGCAGATTTGGATATATTTTCTTTTCAATTAACAACATTGGCTGATCCTCTTCACAGATAAGAATGAGAATTTAATTCCTGTAATTAAACAACTCGATGATGGCGATTAGACTTCAAGGTCTTATAACACAAAAAGATAAACATTGCATCAGAATTTTCAGGACACAAACTTTTTTGTAATTTAACGATCCACTTATAAGAATACAATCTGATTATCGATATAAAGCTCTTTTTCAATATTGCGTTAAATTATCGGATTCTAGTAAACGTATCAAAATAAGACCGACGATATACAGACCAGAGCATTTCACAATTGAAGTCGGCATGTAGCCGTCAATAGCGCGTGTTGAAACTCGCTACAGGGTTTAGGGAAAAACAATATTTACCCAGGAGTGTATTTACCAATTATGGCCCATGATAAAATTATCCTCTCTCACTCTCGCTCCCTCTTTCCGTCTATTTCTCTCGGCACACGTGCATGTTCCGAAGCACGCGCATGCATCAACACGCACGAGCTCCTCTCTCCTTTCCCATCTTGGAGAAAAAAAGAAGAGTCGAGGAGAGAGAATATATCCGTGCAATATATGTAACGCTCGACTAAACCTCACCCTATATAACCACACGAATTATTAAGTCAACTCAGCTCCTTCTTTTCGTCGCTAGGGAGCTCGCGCACAATTGATTTCACGCGCGTCTCCCTTTTTATCCTTCCCCTTCCTCCCCCCCCTCCGCCATCCGCAATTCACTCCTCCTCTCTCTCTCTCTCTCTCTCTCTGTCTGTCTGAAGACTGGGTACCCTTTTGCATCATTATTTTTGCAAATGGATTTCGCCTCTTTTACAGACGGACGCGTGTATAAGGGCTTTTTCTTTCATCTACATGAGGGGAGTTGATGACGGGCTTGGTTGTCGTTGTTGTTGTTTATCCCCGGCGCCTTCTTTGATGGATTGGATTTTAAAAAATTAGCGATGCCGATTTATTACTGTATGACAGGTCCGCGATGTCGATTGTATGTTTGCTGCATAAGCTTTTGTCGAACGGTGTTATCTTGAGATTGATTGAGTTCGTGAGTCGTTTTTATTATACACTGAGGGGAATAGAGTTTTTATATTGGAGAAGCTATGAAAATATGATTGATTGTTTATTGATAAGTAGTCAAAATATAACATATAGATGGTTGGAAAAGATTACTTTCATTGAAATTCTTATACCTATTGCCGTCTCAGTGGGAAAAAGCGTATCTCAAATTTTTGAACAAAAAAAGATTTAAGTATCTCGATTTTCATTTCAAAGGTGTATGTTTAATTGATTAAATATTTCTGCGAACGTTTTAATAGTTTAGAAATACATTTGATATTTGTAATAACTTAAAAAATACGAAGTGAGTAGAAATAGGACGTAAGTAGAAATTGGGACATTCGCCATATCTCATTTTTCAGTCTGGAAAAAGATTTATGTGGCAAGCACAATTATTCTTTCAAATTTAAGTTTATATTAATACGCAAGAATTAAAATTATAAATAAATTAAAGTCGACAATAAATATTAAAATTCAAAGACAATATTTGAAAAATCTTTTTAATAATCGCACAATCAGCGAATACTCGGAATAGGATCAAACATAATAGTATGTGTATAACTTGTAAGACTTACTCTCAGCTAAAATTCCCCACGTGCAAACGGCGAGTGTTTCGTATTAGTAGCAGAGAGTTCAAGAAAGAATCAGTTTAAACTTCTGAAAGAGACTGAAAGAGTCTTGCTGAACTGTCCGACGTCTCGATTATGATCAACATAATGATGTTTGACAATGTTACACTCTATTTAGGTTAATTTTAAGTAATATTTTGCGGGCCATCTTCTATGTTGACAAATTGATCACACATGATTCATGAATTAAGTTAATTCAAAACTTTAAAACTTTATTATTTTTAATTTACCTGTCTGTTGTACATATTGCTTATATTTACGAATACATTTTTTTTAATCATACTTATTTCGTTATTGCTTACGGAACAGAAATTACAAAATTACATGTTCGAATTTTAATATTCGAATTTCACATTGAATCAATGATATCACATTACACCTATTGTTTTATCCTTCTAATTTATGCGCTTACATTTATACTTATATATGTTTCAATTTATACGAAATGTTACATAAATACGCGGCTTTACATTTTATTGAAATAGTTCACTCAAATATAGCGGCTCTGGATCATATATAGGTACCTAATATAATTTATAACGTGTTCGTAATATCCATATTTTTTTCGCGTCAGGCGTAAAAAGCAAACTTACCGTGCTTATTATTTCATATAAGGTAATGCGTTTTACTAAATCTCTGTCCCGTACCGAAAGATTTTACGAGAGTAAATTAAAATGGGTCAAGTGACGTTCCAACGGTTATGAAACAAAAAATCTACTGAATTCTTATAATAGCTACAGCTTATATAGTTCGCTTCTTTCAGACAGATCCGTTGAAAATTAAAATGTGCGTTTTGTATATTCATATAATTAAAAAATTTATGTCTTTTACTTCAATCGGAGCCCAGATTTTGTTTGAAAATGATAGTTATTCCATTTTTAAAACGTCGAATTCATTTTTTCATTCATTCCACCGCAAGGACGACCGAAAATTTCTTATCCTTTTCAGCATCGTTCGCTGAATGCTTTATTACGAGACGAAATGGACAAACGGTGCAGATATCAAGATTAATGTTTTCCTCTACCCGATCCACGTATTTAAATAAAACACCGCGGCGCAGCTCTTTAAATTTCAAATAAAATTCTTATTTCCTCGGTTGCGGAGCAAATTTCCCCGTAGACTTGGGGAAGCGAGAATGCACACATTCGCCTGATCCTCTTTCAAAATCTGCATCTCAGCGATTCGCGTAGTAAATGCATAGAAACTCCCGCTGAAATACTAAAGTGGCCGAGATTCTTGTGATGAATCTCGATCGTTCTGATTCTCGTTGAACCACCACTACCCAAAAGAATAAGAGGTATACGCGATGATATTCGCAGCTAGTTTGGGGAAAAAACTTTTTTTTATCGTATAATGAATAAAAATTTCTATCGTTCAATTTTTAACAATGGCTATAATATAATATTAATACAAGTAATTTTGATACACATTTTAATGCATATTGATTTTTTAAGCCTTTTTTCTCCAATAGTAATTATATTCTTACAAGTCCTTATATAGCAACAAGTTCAATAGACATTTTCCTTTATTTCCTTCCTTTATTTTTACATAAATAGTGTTTTATACTGAAGTACAAATTCTAACACTCGGAGATAAAATTTTATAGAATAGTTTTCAAAGCTTTTTTATAACAATTTAGTTTTTTCGCTATAGTTACGCTATAGTTCGCAATAAATGACATCAGTGAAAGGAAATAGCATTACGCGTACCGATCGATTTTGTAAATAAAATAAAATCTTCGAAAACCAAGTTTTCATTGAGAACAAAATTAGTCGCTAAAATAATAACGCGTCAGATATTCCGTAAACACCGATGCGTGAAAAGAGGAAGAGTTTAGCACGCGAAATAATCCAACTTCCTTCACCCGAAATTGCAGCTTAGACCAACGAAACAAGCAAGCAAGATGTAACTAAAAATAGTCTACATAATATATATATATAACTTTAAGGTGGTCGCACACGCGTCATTGTAGTTTAGTAAATGACCGAGTGAACTACCGTCGCGCAGTTACTGCGTGTTCGTAGTTTTCCATTACGACCAGATTAAAGGGCGCAATTTACATTAGTCGTCAGGTAAGAGTGGGGGAGAGGGAGAGGGAGAGGGAGTGAGAGAGGGGAGAGAGAGAGCTAAAGTAGATTTACAGCGTGTCTGTGAGCCTACGAAGCTCAATGGCTGAGCTCTAGTGTGTCTTCCGCGTGGATTTTCCTTCTTCAACTTTCGCGCTTTTGGGGGTACATCAGCTGTTCGGTCTCGAAGGAGAAAGTTTTTTTTCTCGCACAACTCTTCTCGAGGAATTTACTGAATCATTTTCTGTCAGTAGATTTTTAAATTATCCTATATATCACCCGCTGTCTTGCTGTGATTTAGAAAGTTTTTATACACCAGCAGACATGTCAAATTTTGAAGAAAATTTATTACCGGAATCTTTCGTTGCTAAATCAACTTTGATATTTCAATTTCTATCATGTTATCTGTAGGCTATGAATCCGTATATTATATATTTTGAATTCGTGTACAATATTTAACATTTGCTTTTGTTGATGATCATGTTTCAATTAAAAATACGTAGATATAATTAATATATTTTAAAGTTATTAAAAAAAAATTTGTCCACATTTGCCCACAACATGTTTGTGTGCCCCCGATCTGTGTACCTATCCGTGTGAGCCACCTATGTGTGTTCAACTATGAACCGAGCCGAGAGGTAATCAAGAAAATTAAATAATTACCCACAGGTAGCCCTGGTAGAACATTGACGAGTTCGGTTGGTTTTATATCCAGCCGTTAGCTAGTTTCAACTAGCCATCATTTAGAGTTTCAATACGTCAAATGCTCGGTAATGACCCGTCAAGACTAAACATCAAAAGTAACAAGAGTCGAGAGTCGCTTGTTTAAGCATAACCTCAATATTTTATGCATTAAACGCTAAATTTTTAAGTATAATATATCAAATTAAATATGGTAATATGTATATTTTTATAACCAATAATATTGATTAATATTATTAGATATCAATATATCAGCTTAAAATGGAATAAATTATTATTAATCAGCAAATATATCATTTTAAAATAGCCGAGTCCTTAGCCAGTTTGCGTTTCAAAACTGTGAAATAGACAGGATTATTCGTCTGCTAGACGGGTAAGCTCGCTTAAAAACTCGCGTATATAATCGGTAATGGCTAGTAGCTGGTCTAATAAAATTTTTAAAATTCTTGTAATAGGTTAGATATTTGAACTTTCAAGATAAAAATATACTGGCGAGACAAAGTACTGACCTACATGCGTAAGTCAGTACTGACACGTTCATAGCCTTAAATCTCGCGATATTAGTGAATTCTCTTTGAGAATTAGGTAGATATATGTCTTAAATACCTACTCCTATTTTACTCAATTTTACAAAATTAAAGAGTTGTATTACTTAATGTATAATTTACATGCTAGAAATTTTTATAATAACCGCTTTATTTACTTTAAAAAAGTTGCAAATACTTCATGTTTTTGACACATGCATAGACATGGATTTGACACTGCTTTGATGTGTGCTAGAGATACATGGATGGATGCACAAAATGATATGAATGAAATATTGGAGTATGTAAGCGAATGGTTAGCAAGTTGTCTCTTAATGTCAACAAGACAGTCTATATTGCATTCGGTAATTATTGTGATAGTGTACCAAATGACTTGGAAATAAAAATTGGGGAGCAGAAGATTTGTAGAGTTGAAAGTTGTAAATATTTGGGTGTAATTTTGGATTATAATGTTAAATGGGATAAACATATTTAAAATATTGTAAAGAAAGTTAAATATTTATTATTTGTTTTTTACAAGTTGACAAAAATCATGGATACAAAAACATTGTTAATGATATATTATGCGCTTTTCAATAGCATCATAAATTATGGAGTTATAGCTTGGGGTGGAATATATAAAAATAACTTAAGACCTTTACAAAATTTACAAAATCGTATTCTGCGTATAATATTTAAGAATAAATTCGTTACAATCAGCCGTCCAATGAATATTGAACAACTGTTTATTCTGGAATCTCTTAAATATCATTATGATGAACTTAGGAATAAATATGTAAATCAAACAATTAATACCAGGAACAAAAATCTTCAAATACCAAAAATTAGTAAAAAGGTTAGCAATAAAAACAGCTACATTGTTGCTATTAGAACATACAACTCGCTAGAAAATGATTTAAAGAACTTGCAATGTAATAAAAACACTCGAAAGAAAAAGTTTAGAGAATGGATTATAAAAAATTATTAAAATATTAGAGATTTATTTATGTTGATATGTAGTGAAATTATTTTATAGAACATATATAAACGTTCAGTTATTTTAGTTATATTTTAGTTACGTAAGTTTTTGTACGTGTGTACTTTTTTGTACCAGGCCTACGCTCAG
>UELU01126138.1:0-16384 GCA_900490025.1 Megastigmus dorsalis
ATTCTACGATCAGGAACTGTTGAAGGCCAAGTATCCGGATGTATATCTCGTAGAAAAAGTTCTCAAAAGACGAGGAAATCAAGTATTTGTAAAATGGTTAGGTTTTGATAATACTCACAATAGTTGGATCAATAAAGCAGATATGTTATTATTAAGTAAAATATTTAGAAAGCAGATATGTAATTATTAAGTAAAATATTTAGAAAGCAGGTATGTAATTATTAAGTAAAATATTGAGAAAGCAGATATGTAATTATTAAGTAAAAAGTTTAGAAAGCAGATATGTAATTATTAAGTAAAAAGTTTTGTAAGGTTCGTTAAATAAAAAAAATATATAAGAATTTAGTTAAAATATAATTTATTTCAACTAATTAACATACAACATACGAGGTCGAAAATTCAACAAGGTAACCTCCTTTATATGTCATAAATAATTCATATTTGTTTGCCGCACTTTGCATATTATTGAATAATTCTTCAGTCTTCTCAAAAGCTTCCGATATCCTCTTTGGCATAAACACGCTGAACTGCTCATTCAATTCAGCTACGAGTTTCGAGACCATGTATTTCTCTCCTATCTCGAGCTTACATAATTTTTTCGTGGGGAGAAATCCACAACTAGCAATCTGGTTTAATGCTGTGATATCCATCTGTAACAAATAAATAAATTATAAATTACTATTATAAATTAATATTATAAATTAAATAAACTTTATATTTTAATACCAACCATGAATATCTAAGATGCGCTGGTCTCTCTCAATTAGTCCGACTAAATCTCGCTCTCTTGAGTATAAATCCACTTCTCGGCGGAGGAACGTCAGAAATCGATGTTGATGCGGCGATGTTAGGCTGAATGATCTCCGGACTCTGGAATGCCTGCTGATATACTCTTTTTCTCGGCGGTGGCAGCGGCGGCGCAGTGACGAACTCTTCAAAACTCGGCGGCTCGAATCCAGCGTTGGCGAGTGATAACTCGATGCACCTTTCAACTAGACCTCCTCTCGATGGCTCTTCACCAGACGGAATGACTTCTGGACTCCCGAGTGCCTACTGATATAGGTAGTCCCCCACCGCTTCCCTCTCTCCGGAGTTCGGCGGCTCGAGTGCAGCGGTGACCAATGACGACTCCTCGGGTCTCCCCTCCTCGACATTGCGCGGCGGCGGCTGGATTGCGGAGTCCGGCGTTTCGATTGCGAAGCTCGGCAGCGGCGGCGGCGGCTCAATTGCCGCGGAGACCAATGGTCATTGGTCCTACCTCGACATTACGCAGCGATGGCGGCTCGATTCCGTGGACTTCCATCTCCATCTCCTGGAGCATGATGTCCGCGTGTCCCCATGGAAGAGTGTCCGTTTCGCCGTCCTTTAAATAGCGTTTATCATCGCGGGCACTGAGAGCAATCTTTGTTTCAACTTCTGTGAACAGCTGATGTCGTCGACATATGATATTTTTCTGCACGCGAGTCAAGTATCCGTTTTCGTGTAAACATTTCATGTAGTCATCGAACGTGATGGTGGCCTTTACTACAGAAGTCTTCACACCCTTCGCTTTCTTGATAGTCTACTGATTTTGTACTCGAATGCTGTACATTTTACTTCGTAATCCAACGAATTCCATCATAACCTCTCCATTGCATTCGTCCTTCATCAGGCCGATTATTTTCTTATTCATTCGAGGCATGTTGAACGGATTAGTCTCGGCGTAGTCCGATGTGTCGAACTCTTGGAGATCTCTTCGCATCAAGTCGTAAATGTCGACGTTGGTCACCTCGTATACCAAGCTATTGGTGTCGGTGTACAGAAGTTTGCACTGATCTCCCAAACGATTTAGCATGTAGTCGTAGTGAAACCGATACACGAGAGTCTTGGATACATCCAAAACGGTCAACCCAATGTATATCGGTTTCTTGATACATATTTCGGTCCGCAAAAGTTGTATAGCCACGAGATTTTCATCGAAGACTGTGCAACTGTGAAAATTAGGTCTGGCGATGAGCGCTTCGGCACCATAACGCCCGCTCCACTTGCTCACCAGCTTCACGTCGACATGTTTTCGCTCGTTCTCCATCGTCTTTCCGTAGACTGCATTGTTGAACAGCTTGAACAACATCTTTTCGAACTCATTCTTGGCATTTTTCCGCCACTCGCTGTTCAAATCTATGTATGGTTTGATTGAAACGCAGAGCTCGATGAACGTCTTTGAGAATCAATCCATGTTGCAGCGCCTGCTTAGGCGCTCTGTAGTGGAGAACGTAGCGCTGTTTATCGTGAAGCGTGGTCATCAGCTTCTTCTGTTTCGAACCCGGAGCCGCCGCGTGTTCAGCACAAAATGGTAAATCCTTGTGTGCGTTATGAAGTATCTCAGGATACTCCAAGTCCACTTCGAGAATGAATCCAATAGGATGATCGTCCGGAACATAGAAGTTCGGGACCTTGACGTCTTCTACCCACTCGAAGTCTGCGTATGGTAAGGGCTGATTCATACCCCAACCGTAGAGATTATTGACGTCGTAGTACATGAGGTACTTTGTCTCCTCGTCGCTCTTGTAATCTTCCTGCATGTACGGATTATTGGCTTTAGCATATCGATTGGAACACTGACTGATTCCTCCCCTTATACCACGCTCGATGAACAAGAGCATGTCGATGTCAGTCAAAAGTTGCAGTTCAATCTATCGAAAAATAATAAAAAAGTAAAATATTTATATATTTGATATATAGTATTGAAAATTACCTGTGTATACTTCAGCATAGCAATAACGTCAATCTTAGTGTTGTATAATAGTGGGCAGGATCCAACCCGTAAGCTTGTCCAAGAGTTTGTACGTTAAAGATCTGCCAGACTTTTTCAGCGTGTTCGTAGTCCTCGTCAGTGATGTGAGCATCGTATAAGCCGCTATAAAAGTCCGCCTTTGATGGAAGCTCAACCTCTTTTAGCTTATCGAACGAGGAGACGTAGTCGTAAGGAAAGACTCCTTTCCTTTTCAGCAGTGCAATCTGCTCGAGAGAGAATCCATCGTCTTTTTTAAATACTCGCTCTACAATATCAAGCCTCTCCAAGTACGAGGACAGATTGTCCAGCGATGCAGCCATAAACTTGAACGAGTCTATGAATCGCAGATTGATGACGGTGCCTTCCACGTATTTCGTGAACGATATGTATCGCTCCTTCGTCTGCGGTATAACAGACACTCGTCCTGGAAAGCAGGTTACAATCTCTTTGATCAGCAGATGCGAGTCATAGCCCGTAAGATTGTGAAAGACGACTGGCACCGTTCTCGAGTCCTGGTACATGATGTTACTTGGTGACATATTTGGTGAGCAGGACCTCGATACTCTCCAGTGAAATGGCAGTGATCTCGAACTTTTTTATTCGAGACTGTGAAGTCTTTCTTGCAAATATAGCACACTGAAGCACTCGCGAATTCGACACTTTCTTGAATTATCAAGTCTCTCATCGGGCGTGGATTTTTATACATCTCGTTTAACTCAAGAGCAAGCGCTTCGAGGTTTCTTAGAAACCACTCAGCTGGTGCCTCATCATTTGCTTCGATCTGCCTGTAGCTTTTGTAGTACGAACGAGTATCATCATAACTACATTTCACAAAATAACCAACACTGAATGCCTCGTGATGCTGTAACGCGCGCTTATCATTTTCCACCGGTTTCAATATACATTCAAAGTCTGCGTACACAACGAAAGGTACACGATTTTCGTGCACAAAGTTTTTGAATTTTAAGACACTGTCTTTGTCCTTAGGAAGTACAACTTTGCACTGATTCACTTGCATACAATCAGTCATATGAACCATTAATTACTCGTTCGTCCAGAAAACATGTAGACATCTGTCACAAATATACACTTTCCTTTTATTCAAAGAAATTTGATTTCGCACTAATCGTGACAGATCCTTAATCCACACGTAGTGACATTTGTGCACTACATCGAAGTGGTCATCTAGTTGTTCTTCATCGTTTTCATCTACGGAATGACTCTCCAGGAGAAGAAGATTAACGTCCTTATCTTTCTTTTCATGAGTCAAGTGTCTTGGTGAAACGTCGAAAATGTTGCCTTTCTTCTTCTTCAAAAAGTACACGTTCACCGAGACATAATTTTACTTCTCAAACTTAGCAATTTGTCTGGGATCCACGGGAAACTCGATTCCTTCGAAGTTCAATTCATTTTCATATTTGGTGTAAGATGTTACACGATATGCATTTTTTTCGCGGGATGAATCGCTGACAAAATAGCGCATTTGAAGCACTGATCATCACTGTTCATCACATTAATACAAGCCTTCTTTTTGTTGATAAAATCAGGTAGATCGATGAAAAAGCTTCCTCTCATGGGATTAAAATTATTAATGTTTATGCTCAAATTTAAAATTGAACGCAAAGACCAGCCAGACTCTTGCTCTTGAAATTCTTCCATGTCTATGTCAATAGATTGCTGCCCATTTGAAACGAACCACTCATTCAAATCAGTCGTAGAATATATCGGAACAGTCTTTGTGTTGAAGTACTTAATGTCCACTGTTTCCTCATCATTCTTGACGATAGCGTACTCAGCACCTAAAACCGTATTCACCTTCAAAACGGGATTTTTTTCCAACGTCAGATTCACTTTTTCGATAAATTGTTTCTTCGCATCTTTCATAAAAGTATTGAGGTCTAAGTGACGATGATTCGTAATCACACCAGTCCTTATACGACTCTCAAATGCTGACTCAACATCATCCCAGCTGACTGTTGGATAATAGATTGCTGCTGCTGCTTCACCAGCCACATCACTTTCCACGTTTACTTGACTTTTCGTTAGAACACTAGTCACATCACCACCACTAACCACATTACATTCCTCAACACTTAGTCCAGCACCTGTCGGATGATCTTGCCGCAATCGTAATACGCTCTTTATCAGAGCTACAGCAGCTTCAAGTTTTTTCTTATCCGCAACGGTCAAGTCAGGGGAAAGTCTCAAGACGTTTGCTGCCCGCAGAGCTGCATAACCCATCTCCAACCATCTTCTTATATCGTCTGCGTCAGCGACACCAGCCAATACAAAATTATAAGATTGCCAAAGCAATCGAGCTGTGTCCTTAAAGTACTGAGCACTAAACATGATGTCGACTCGTCCAAGCGATCGCTTTAACTGAGCTGATTTAGTTGACGATTCGCTTTATATTCTATAAAGAGAGGGGAAGTTAATATAAGCAGGGGAGGGGGTAAAGAAGAGGGCGTATACCTTTTACGTGTTGGCGAACGAGCGCGAGGTTGCCGAGTCAGTTGTCTAGTGGCGCGACGACGAGTGGCACTCCTATTCCTATAGAAGCACGTATATAGCTTAGTCTGACGAGTTGTTGTTGGCTGCTGTTGTCGACGTACACGCACTGGTATCAATCGACGATGTTCACACTGCTCACTCTGCCGTTGGCGTTGCAATATCCGTTTTTGCGAACGCTTACTTCTTTCGAGGCTTACCACAGTCGCAATGCGAGACGCGCCCCCCTACTAAGTCCCGAAGGCTGTTCGGTTCGACGTGTCAACTAGAACGTGCTGCCAATCGGGAATCCGTATGATTCAACACGCCAGAATATTCGCAAGCGACTGTACTGACAAAGAATGCTTTTTAACGTACTGCCAATCGGGTATCCGTATGGTTCAGCACGCTAAAAAACGACTGCTTCAACGACGATCGCGCTCGCTTTTTTATAGCGAAGAAAAACTGGGTCGTTGGTGGGGGAAACGAGCTCCTTGGTGGGGATGAACGTGGTGATGGTGGGGGAAGCCGCGTGGTGGGAGAAGTCGTGTGGTGGGAAAAGCCGCGTGGTGGGGGTATACGACCTCTGAAGGGTATATATATCAGATCGCTCTGAGATATTTTTGTGACGTTCTGCTTTATTTAAACGTTGCGTCACGGCTTTAATTATTAGAGATCAGCACCGAGCGGTTTGTGCTGATCAGAGAAATAGGAGCGTGGCAGAAGAGGAGTAAGGGCTATTTGGATGGGTTTATATTCGAGGACTCGAGAATCGTCTTTGAATGAATTAAAATTGTAATTCTTACCTTGAGAGTTGGAGAAATAAATCAGTGATGCGTCGGTCTCGGGTGAATATATTTATTGAATAATTATTTTACACAATGGTTAACAACTTTTGATAATTGTTGAGTATGTTCAAGCACAACTGCGGACAGTGTTGGCAGCGTGCGGAGCCGAACGGTTAACTTGTAGAGGAGGTATTTGCGGGAAAGCTAAAGGGCAACTGATGCTAGTTAATCGTGGAAGCGTTTGTCGACGTTCCGGAAAAATGTGAATTTTGGGGGACTATGTAATTCTAAACATTGAGATACTTAGAGTATGTAAGTACAGGTGCGCTTGCAGTGCGCTTTTGGTGAGATACAATAGGGCCGCAGTGCCCGTAAGATACAATATGATAAGACAGCGCGCACAATAGGCGGCATGAACGGGTCCGACGCGTAGCCCTTGGGCTAGGCGAGACTAAACCTTACGCCGGAACTGAATAAAAAAAGACTATTGTTCGCTCGATTGGGACATCTATTTATATTACCTAAATGGGGAAGATTTATGAAAATTCCCATATCTATCATTACTAGACAATTTTGGCTGTTTGAATAAATTAAGAGATTCCGAGTAGAAGTGCACCTTAGATAAATATAGGTGTTCATATATCTTCCGTGGCTCAGTTTTGGTGTTGGGACGATAAGCACAATTAAGTCTTCCTATATGTATGTTAGGCCAATATGTAAATTATTACTTAGAAAATTGAGCTATGGACGCTCCATAAAAGGCAAGTGGCTTATACATTGGCGTAAGCCAATGTCAATAGTACATGTAGAAAGACTTAATTAGTCGATATTAGCCATATTCGTCCGATGGCCTATTTTTACATGTAGTGAGGAAACTCTAGCTAAATGGTTTAAAAGAATGATCGGTTTGGTGAAAGGAGGTGAGTGAGAGCATTATTCGTCATGAAGGGTAATAAAGATAAAAAAATGTTACACCTCCCTAGTTAGAAAGATTCAGCGTCCTCGGTGAATTCAGACGGGAATACTGTCAATCACCTGCTTTCAGTTTACAATATGTTTGAATATTTTGGCGTGCGTGTGTACATGCACTTTAAAGTTTTCGGCCGGTTTGTGATGCAACGGAATATGTCTTATATACTATTATTCCTTTAGTGATTCCGCTACTGCGGCGCCTAATACGAACCCAGGAGAGCGCACAGGCGATTTATGTACTATCCGAGACCCAGTTCGTAGAAATTGTTCAATGCATTCTCGGCATTGGTTTGCTGGTCTGCTTGTAAGTAACCGTCTTCTACACATGTAGCAGGTAGTGTAGTCAGGCTCGTGGTGGCTAAGTCGGTGGAATCCCCGGGTTCTTCTGTAGTTTTCCCTGTAGGCGAGATCCATAACGTAACATTCTGAACATACGGTTTTTCTGCTCGTGCCACTGTAATATATCGAGTGGTTATTGGCATCTCCCCAGGTGATACAGCGGCTTCTTAGGATTAGGCTATAAGTGTTAGGATGGTCGTTCGGGAGTACTCCGTCTATCGGTCCGTAGTATTCGTTGTCTTCAATAGTTCTTTTTGTTTCTTCCCTTTTCCATGCGAGTAGTAGATTGGGTGGGGCCATCTGTAAAAATGTGTGTTTGTTTGATGTAGGGGGAGTATAATCATGAAAGTGGGTTAAGAGTTGAGGATGTCGGGATGTATGGAAGGGGCCGGGTGAAGGTGTTAAAACGGGGTAAGGTTTGTTCGTGGGACGTTGTGATAGGATGATGGATAGACATAATTCGCACGTTGTCGGTGTCGTCGGATCCGAGTAGTTCTCTATAGGTTGGTAATCGTGTAATTCTGGGTAGGCCTCTTTCGGCCTTGCGGAGTTTTTCATAAACCCAGTATGTGAGTATCGTGCATGCAATTCCAAAAATCACGCACATGAGGTATTTTGAGAAGTTGAATTCCTTTGTCATTGTACCTGCGTGATTTTCAAGGTATCCGGTGAGTCGAAAAGCGGAAAAACTCAGCGTGGGTATATATATTTATGTGAAGTGATCGGGTCAACTGTTGTCAGGAACATGATCTTTGCGCTGGCCGTGGTGAGACAGCATTCGGGTGTCAGGTTTATAAGCCCGAATCCCGTAAGATTGAGTGTCTGATCTTGTTTGTCATTGCAATTTATGGTTGCCTTTTCTGGTCTTGATGTCGAGTATATCCAGTTATTGCTGGCTGTGAAGTGGGTCCATTGTGTTTCTGTATTGGTCCTGGTCCTGAGGTCACATGTCTCCCAATTTATGGTTGGTGAGTTTATGAGGAGTTGTGATTCACATGTTTTGGTTGAGAGAATAGGTTCTGAGTGAGCGCAGAGGTATGTTTGCAAATCTTTTATGCAGTTTCTCATGCTGTCCAAGAATATGTGTGTTGAGCCATGGATCCCAATGAACGATCCTCCTGGGCTGATGTATGCGGAAATGCTATTGTCGAGAGGGATGCGGATCGGGTGAATTTTGAATAGATCAAAAGGAATTTTGTGAAACAGGGGGAAGGTAATTTCGAGTGATATAGTGGTATTGTGTTTGTTAAGTGTAATTTTGCTTAATGATTTAAATTCTGGAGTGTAGATATTGGTTGGTGGGAATTTGGAGTTAGGTTTTCTGAGTGTGATGTATTTGGCCACACCTCTGTTTGTACGCTGGAAATGAGGTGTTTGTTGATCCTTCCGGAGAGTGCTGAGTCCAAGGTTTCTATGGTTTTCTGGTACATTTCGATGTGGGCGTTGAGGGTGCTTTCCAAGGTATTTAGCCATGTTCGAGAGAGATTGAAGAACTCCTTAGTGTCTGGTTCAGTTGCTTGTCGTATCCTTTCGATGGTGTTGTTGTGTTGTGTGTAGGTTTCTTGCCTTAGTATTTCTAACTGCCTAGCGATGTGGTTGATTCCATGCATTAGTAACGTGGCGGTTCGTCGAGCTGCTGTGGTGCTGCTATCAGTTGGATTTGGTTGTAGATTCTTGAGTAATGGTTCTGTTTCTTCCTTGGAATATTGTATTGTCCTTATTATTTCTTGAATTTGGTTCCAGAGTGTCTCGGTAGTTGCTGTCTTTTTTAAGACATGGTGATATCGTGTTATTAATGCCTGACAGTTGGTAGGCAAGTCTGGACATTCAGTTTTTATTCCTTCGAGGTAATGTCTTAGTTTTTGCGTGTCGAGGTATAGATGTTCGATGTCAATTGTTGCTATGGTAGTCCAATAGTCGTTTATGTAGTAGACGTGACCGATGTATTCGAAGTATATGCCGGGGTTCTTTGGTATGGGTAGTACAAGTTGTGGGTAACATAGGAGGATGGTGGTTATAATTATAAGTATCCTAAGTACTGCATGCATCTGAAAGATTGTTACAAAAAGGGAATTTTTTTTTTTTTTTTTGAAGAAAAAAATAAGGTATGTTATGTAAACATAGACACACTATCTATTTTTTTTTGTTCTTGCTGTTAGTTCCTTTTGCGGTTCCTTTATGGGTGTTGATCGTAAGTTACAGTTGTATATAGGAGTAGATTTGATATTTTTATTATCGTAGATCGGATTCTTATTCTTTATTCTTTTTGGGTGTAAATTAAATGTTATTTCCTTTTTCGGTATACTCGGTTGTTCTTCTAGTGATTCTGTCATCAAAGGTGAAGGTAACTGTCGCTTTTTCGTCTGGTTGTACATTAATGGGTGTTTCATACGTGTGATCCGATGTGTGATATCTTATCTTGTAAGGTCGGCGTTTGGTTGTTCGTTTTAGTCGATAAAGGATGGTTGTAGCTACGATGATTATCACTAGGGAGAGTGCTAGATATCCAATGCAGGCTAATAGCGTAGGTGATATCCCTTCTGAGTTGTGTAGCTCTGTGTAGTCCATGGTAAAGTACGGAATATAGTGGTGGCAATTTTTTGTTTTCGCTGGTGAAAAGGTGATGATGGCTTCTTCGGTGTTAAGGCTACATGAATCTTTTACCCTTAGGATTCCTTTTCCTTTGAGTTGGAGGGTGGAGCTGTAGTTGTTTTGGAGGCAAGTGATAGTTCTTTTTTCCAGTCTAGGTGTTGAGAACAGCCATTCGTTGGTTTCTGTAAATTCGATCCATTTTGTAGTATTCCTTATTTTTGTGGTGATTGTGCAGTCTTTTATATCCGGTATGCCTGTTAGCATCTGTATTTCGCAGATTCGTTCGTTATGTATTTGAGGTGAAAATGGGCAGTACCTGCTCTGCGTGGATTTCAAACCTTTCTGCGTTGTATCCAATAGGAAATAGTCTCGCTGGTTTGGCGCTATGGCTATGTATTTTGCCTTCGGTGTAATTGATGAGGTTATTTTTGAGTTCTTGTGGAAAACTGGTACTGGGTGTATTCTAAATAGTTCAAAAGTTATTTGGTTAAATAGTTGAAAGGTTATTTGAAAACATATGCTTGGTCCTCTGTGTCCCATTTTGATCTTTATTAGTTTGCTGAAGTTTATAGAATATGGATTGTTTATAAAGAATTCTGCATCCGGCTGGTGTTGTCTGACGTACATTGCTATTTGGTCTATCCAATTGCGAGGGAGTAGCGCATAGTTTATCCTTCCCGATTGAGCGAAGTATAGGATTTGAATTAGTTGTTGGTAGATGTCCAGGTATAGTGCTAGATAACTTTCAAGAGCGTTGATCCAGACTTGGGCGATACTGAAGAATTCCTTGCTTGATGGCTCGGTTAATTCTCTGGCCTTGGTCATTGCCATTAGGTGTCGTATATATAATTCTTCCCTAAGTACTCCTAATCCTTCAACATGGTCTGAGATGCCGTTGGAGAATAGGCCGGGTATTCCTGGTGAGATGTCGTCTTGGTTTGGGTCTTCGTTTCCATACGGCTTAAAGTGCTTTATTTTTAGCTGCTTGATGTAGGCATTGGTATTGCTTGGTACTAGATTCCTTATTTGTTGGAATAGTTCCGCTGCTGTGGTTACTTTGGCGGACAAGTATTTTAACCTGCTGAGATGAAACTGACATTCGTGTGGTGAGTCCGGACATTCGCTAGTTATTTCCTGAATTTGATGTTTAATTTCGAGCTTATCTAAAGCAAGAGGATCTATACCTATAAGTATTTCGGTGATCCAGGTAGATATGCTTGTTTTCACCGGGCTCACGTATTCATAATATATCCCTGGGTTGTCGTGCAGGTCGAGGAGTGTATATCCTTCTATGATTGTAATTACGGCAGAAGTGTAAATGATGCTTATAGCGATCATACTGGTTCCTTAATATTTTCTCCCCCCTTTTTTTTCTTTATATATATATATATACATTGTTTCTCTCTGTGAAACTACAATGGTTGCATTAGTTGAAGCGAATGAGCTTGTGAGGGGTTAGGATGATATATGGAGTTTATGGGACGCAAGACCTCGAAATCAAAGCTTTGCCCCCGAGTGACGTAAGGGATCGGGGGGTCCTTATGAAACCAGGATTTGCGATGCGTGCATGCGATAAGTATAGTGATTGTTAATACTATTATGAGTATATTGATTCCCAATGAACCGAAGGTATGAGTGGTGAAGTTCCTTGTCTTGTTCGTGAATGAGGGCGTCATATCTGTGTTGGACATCCTCAAAGGAGATACCTTCCGTCATTTTTTCTGTTATCTGTTTGGTTGAGATCATAGAGTTGATGAGGGTGTTATTGATTAGCCGCAATTTATCGAAGAATTGTATGTCTATATCCCTAAGACTCAGCGTTAGTTGAGGGAGATATAGATATTTATTGGATATCCCAAGATCTTTCATCCCTACAAGTGTCGTTTGTCCTTGTCGAGCCGAGCAACGAGGTTGAATTTGTAATATTCCTATATTTTGTATGGTAATAATCTCGTGTTGCTGTCCAGGGCACAATATCTGAATGGTGATTTTTTTGTATATGGAGTATAGCCACCCATCCATGGATTCTAAGTGAATCCAATCGGGTACGTGTTGTGGAAGATAATGTATATTACATTTCGGCTTCGTAGATAGGTTTGGTGTTTGTACAGATGCGGTAGTGTGGCGTATGTTTGCATTGCAACAGGTTTTCTATCGTTAGGAAACTATATGTTCTTTTGTCGTGGCTGAGCGAAATGTGTGATGCTTGGGGTTTGATGTAAGCTGTTGCGGGGTGATGGGTAGTGGATGCATTTTATATAATTCCGTTGGGAATTTGTTCAGCATCGGGATTCTCACTTCGGTCAGAAACTTTCCCTGTATATATGCTAGCTGCACTGTTGCTATGCTGGTTAGTTTATCTCTTCGAGCGTGGACTATTGGTATTGGAAATTCGTATTCTGGGCGTAGATCCACGATTTGGCGGATGATTTGCTGAAGCTTTATCGTGCTTATGAGGGATGCGTGTAAATTTCCGATTCTCGCTGCATGAATACTGTCAAGAGTGGTCTGAAAGAGGTCTTGGTATAGGTTTAATCCTGTTTCTATTTCGTTCATCACTCCTGTAGCATCTCTGCTAAAGTTCTATCGTTCCCAAAAATTGGTCAGATCTTCCATTTCGCTTGTAACATTTTTTAATACTTCTAGAGTTGCATTTATTGTGGCTCGGTTTGACTCAATTTCTTTGTGGAGCGAAGCTAAGGTGTTTCTTATTAAGTGAGTATCTTCTTTTGCTAATTTCGCCAATTCGGTCTGCCCTTTAAAAAATTGTTCTATGTGACGGAAATATTTTTTTCCATCCTCTTCTGAGAGGGTTCCAAAAACGAGCTTGCTAACTTTTCCTATGAATCCGAGAGGGGCGCTTCTTTTCTTTATTGTTGAAGGGCTTGGACCCTCAGTTGGGTCGATTGCTTCCACTTCTTGCATAGTATCCTTTAGATTATCATAGATCTCTTCGATTTTTCTAATTCTTTCTATTAAGAACTCGGTCCTTTTAGTCATAGCTGTGCAGAGTATTGGCCAATTTTTGCAGGAGCTTCTTACTTGACCCGTGGTATGCATTTGCAATTTGCAATTTGTTTATGTCGATAAACACTAGTATTTTCCATTCCGCTTGTATGTACCTAATGTCCTGTAGCCTTTCAAAGTATATACCTGGATTGTTATTGAGGTCCTGGATGGCGTAGTTCCGTGCTGCTATATGTAGAGGTAGGATTATTGCTACTAGTATCCACGTCATCTGAAACAAATATGTTTCTATGAGGACTACTAGTGATGATAGGCCATTTTTTTGTCGATGTGTTTCAGGAGTCTTTTTCCTGTATCATTTTGTAGAATGACATTATGTTTATCCAGTATGTTAGTGATTTGGTATGGTCCTTCGTATGTTTTGTCTAGCTTGTTTTTCCGGGCCTCTTTTATAGTATACACTAGATCGCTTTTTTCGTATGGGTGGATTTTTCCTGTTCTGTCGTAGTAATGTTTGGATCGGTGTTTTGAGTTTATTAGGGCCGTTTAATCTTGTCATTAATTCCGTTATATACGAAGAATAGGTGTCCGTTTCATTGACCGAAAAGGAGCTGGGACTCCTCGCTAGTCTACCGAAGATTAGTTCGAAGGGTGTGAAGTCAGTAGATTCGTGCACGCTGGTGTTATATGAAAACATAGCGAAAGGTACTACTTGATCCCAGTCTTCATATTTATCTATATATTGGCGTATGTATTCTGTTAGTGTGAGATGACTTCGCTCTAATGATCCATTGGACTGGGGGTGGTATCCCGATGTGGTTACCTGCTGGATTTTAAAAATTTTAGCCAGTTGCTGCATTACCTTTCCTAATTAATTTTAAGGCCGGAGCTTTATCCGATAGTATGATCCGCGGGGCACCGTATATAACAATAACATTGCGGGCTATGGCATCGACTATAGTTTCAGCCTTAGTGTCTGCAATAGGTGCTGCGATGCAATACTTTGTTAAGTTGTCCTGGATAGTAAGGATGTGTTTGTTCCCGTAAGCGGTTATAGGAAGAGAGCCTACAGTATCGATGGAAATTTTATAGAATGGGTCTATGGGTGTGTCCGTGATTATCATGGGTTTTTTATTTTTGATTCTTACGAGTTTCAACTTTTGGCATTTGGTGCATTTTCTGACATATTCAGTTACATCTTCCTTGAGGCCGGTCCAGTAGAACTTCTCTCTTATCCGTCGGTAGGTTTTGGTAATTCCTCTGTGTTCTCCGATGAGACTATCATGGCTTTCTTCTATTATTTGTTCATGGATGTCTTCTGACGGTACCGTCGTAGTTCCGTAACAAATAAATAGAATGCAGTCACATTCCTTTAAGGTTTCTCTCAAGATATCCAAGAGTGTGGAGAACGTGAGTTTTTCCGTCATGCCATTCGTTTTAGACAGGCGTAGGGTTTTGATATTATAGTGTCGTATGTATTCGGCTAGGTTTTTGAGAACGTTTTTCAATTCCTCAAGGGAAAAATCTTCGAAATGTTTCTTTGTTAGTATACCACTGAGTACCTTTGTTATGGGTTTTTCAGTGATGATAACATCCCCTTGTTTGGGTTTTGAATTTTTAATATTGTTCTTATCAATTCTCCCTAAGTCCAATAAAAGTTTGGATATAGGTGTTGAGAATTCACAGTCGGCGGACATAAAATGTATTATGTTATCGTTTTTATAAGTAAGGCTGTGGTTTATTAATTTAATTTGTATCTTTTGGTCTGGACCTTTCATAAATTCGGGGTAGAATATTCCAGGGGGAATAGTGTCTGATGGTCTTACGGGGTACGGTGGTTCTTCGGTGGAGGATTCGTCCGTGTCCTCTTGTATAGGATTGTGATTTAAAACTGGTTCTTCCCGTTGATCGATCTCCGATTCTTCAGACTCGCATAGTTCCGCTTCTACCGGGGTAGATCTTGCTATGGGTCCTTTTAAAAGCCGATCTCGGTTGTATGTCCGATTGTCCCACCAGAAATCGTCGATCGAGTTCTCTTCTTCGGTGTTAGAGAGGTTAGGTGGGTCTGCGAATTTGAGCTGCTTGTACCGTAGGGGTTCCAGATTTGTCTCGGCTTCGGTGTCGGAATTTTCGCTTAATGATGATACTTGCTTAGTTGTAGGCGGTCCTTCCGAGATCAGGCTGGGGAATCCACTATTTCTTTTCCTAGCTACCGGTGGCGGTTAGGATCGGCTTGGGTTGGGTTATCCGGTTTTATTATCGGTGGGGGTGCGTTTGAGGTTGTCACTGGTTCTATGCCTGGTCGTTGTTGCGATCTTACACGTTCAGCTATGGTAGTTCCGGTGGCCGTACCTCGAGAGAGAGGCTGTATTGGGTTACTACCCGTAGATCTAGTTGCTCGACCTCGTGTGCTAGACACTGCCTTACGTGCACATCCGCGGCTGGTAGTAAAACGGGCGGAAGAGGATGTAGGCAATGCTATCGCTTCCGGCAGGATAGGATTTCTTGACAGTGCGTTTGCATTCACGTCTAGCCTCCCAGGTTTGTGTAAGAATTTATATTGGTATTCTCGTAGTCTGGTCTTCCAGCGGATCAGTCTTTGTACCGGTGGTTTTACCGAATCAATCCATTTGAGTGGTTCGTAATCACTGATTAGGGTAAATTCTCCAAGGAGATACGGTCGGAAATGTAGTACGCCATATATGATGGCTAAGCATTCCTTTTCTGTTGTACCGTAATTTTTTTCTGCTGGTTTCATGACGTGGGACATATACGCGATTGGGCGGTCTTGTCCTATTTCTCCCTGGCTAAGAACCGTAGTCTGAGGCATCAGTGGTTAGTATGAATGGTTTTTCAAAATCGGGGTGTTGGAGAACGGGGGTTTCGCAAAGAGCTTTCCTTAAATAGTCGAAACTGTCTTGGCATTCCTTTGTCCAGTTGAACAAAGCAGTTTTTTTCAGCAGATCGGATAATGGTTTTGCCTTGTCTGAAAATCCTTCGATGAACCTGCGATAATAACCTGTAAGCCCTAAGAATTGTCTGATGTTAGTCTGCGTTTTAGGTTGAGGAAACTTTCTTACGGCTTCCGTTTTTTTGGGGTCTGGTCGTACTCCATCCTCGCTGACAACGTGTCCTAGGTACTCCACTTCGATAGCAAGGAACTCACACTTATCTGGTTGCAGAGATAGTCTTGCATTGGAGAGCCGTTTGAACAGTCTTTTCGTTTCGACACCGTGTTCCTGCAGGCTAGAGGCTGTAACGTGGCGGATTTTCGCACGTTGATCGCACGAATTTAAATATTAAAAATGCCTTAAAAGGCAATATAAGCAGCCAGAAGGGATGTCCCTCCACCTCTCGTCTCGGGCCGTTTTATATTAAGCGTTTATTTATTATTTTTATTTTTTATTTTATGCCTACGCAAATACGCGTCGACGAGCGCCGGGACCTTCTTTCAGGGTCAAGAGAC
>UELU01126156.1:0-15353 GCA_900490025.1 Megastigmus dorsalis
CCCCAGTCCCACCAATATCACTCTTTCGTGGATTTTAATATGTTTTTCCAGTCGTTATGCTAAAGAAGCAGCCCGCCAAGTGCCCCATTTGTTACAAACCAGTTACTAGACAAACAGGTCAAGCGTTGCCTTGCATCGGCTGCAACAAGCTAGTGCACTCGGACTGCTGCTCGTCGGACATACTGGTGTCGTCGAGAGGAGTGCATTGCTGTGCCCCAACCTCTGCCCGAACAGTGCCCCTCGGCAAATCGCGGGTAGCCCCTCTCTCATCTAACGTGGTTGACGAGGCCAAAGTTACGACTGCCAGCGGCTCGGCGAGGAGGCTTGGTTCGCCCATCTCTCCTTCTCTTGCACAGGTGTCTAAGCAATACAGTGCAAATTCAATCTCGAGCGAGTCCGAGACCGATTCTCCGTGCAGCAGCCCTAAAGCGGATTCAAGGTTGGCTCTTTCTGCAGCTTCTGCGACTATCATGGGGGGCGCCGCCAGCGTGGTTCTCCACATGGGCGACGGCTCACGGCTCCACGATATCGACCATCCAGCGCGATTTAAAAAACCTTCAACGCGGCATGAATGAGCTGAATACTCAACTCAGAGCGGAGTTGAACGAGACGCGCGTGGCTGTCTCGACTCTCGCATCGCGTGTTCAGGCCCTCGAAAATGTGGATGTGTCGCGAGGCTCCCAAACCACTGTGGGTGAAAACGCGGACACTTGCGAGGTGCTCATCACGGGTATACCTCGCACTGTGTCGCTAAACGACACAGCGCTCGCGGGCTGCCTTTTTACATTTCTCCAGCTTCCACTCATAGCAGGTTCCATACTCTTTACCTGAGAGTGGCTCCCAGCAGGCGCGCCTAACACCACAGCGTCTGCGGTCACAAATGCGAGTACATCCGCGGCCCGTGGTCTTGTATTGCGTCTCTCCTCCCCAGGTGCGCGCGACTTGGTGATCTCTCGGGCGGCAAAGTTAAAGGGTCGGCATTGCGAGGAGATCTTGGGCGAGGGCGGTGGATCGGCTCTCTTTCTACGAGGACTGTGGCCAAAAAATATTCATGTGCTTCTTGGCAAGGCATTCGAGGCTCAAAAGCGACTCAGTTATGCTAGACCTATAGTAAAAAATCTCACAGTCTGCATGAGAGCTTCGCTCACCAGTCCACTCACACCGGTATTCAGCGAGGCCGATCTCGCGGCCCTCCCGCCAGCCTCGCGCACATCATGAAGGGCTGCGAATCTGCCGTTTTCTATGTCTAGTTATTCACCCCCACCCCCTCCCCCATTAGCATTAGGTACTACTCAGCAGTCGAGAGTTCCTCGACTTTTTAACTGCACAGACACAGATATTTTAAATGATTTTCATGTCAATGTAAATAGACTTAAGACATACTTCGCAACTATTGAGGCGCAGTTTTAAAACAAAGAGTGTGACATCCTGGCCTTAACTGAGACGTTCCTCACCAACCTTGACTCCGACTCTATCCTACTATTACCAGGTTTTAATTTTTTCCGAAATGATAGAATCGGCAAGGAAGGCGGGGGTGTCGGAGTCTACGTTCGCGACTCTTTCCAGGTCAGAACACTGGCAGCATCTGATCCACTCTTCTCAAACTCGCCGGAGTTTCTCTTACTTGAAATCAAACACGCGAATAACACCCTTTTATTCGGAGTCGTTTATAGGCGTCCCAGAGCAGCTTATCCAGAAATCTTCTTTAATGTTTATCGTCCTTTCTATCATCGTACACTAATATCACCGGAGACTTTAACTTGAATATGAGCATTGATGATGCTGCTTCTCGTCACATGCATGGCCTCATAAAAGCTCACTCTCTATATCTTGTCCCATCTGAACCTACACATCACGCCATGTGTCAGGACCATGTCTCACACACATGGCTTGACCTGTTCATTACAAGCGACGCATCATCCATTCTAGCATATAATAAATCGCTGTCGCCCTTTATTGCGGGCCACGACATCATCAATGTCCGCTTCAAGTTCTCCATCCTATCTCACACCAAAAAATTCACGTTTTCACGCTCATTAAAGCGCATTCTCATAGATTCTCTCACCACTCACTCTAAAAACACCCTCACGGCAGATTTATCCCACATAAATGTTCGTAGTGTACCACATAATCTATTCTCTCTAAATATCGCCGTGCCTGTAAATATCTGCAACTTAAACTCTCTTTCGAAGGAACTGTCAGACGCTATAGGCAGCGCCTTTGACGAAGTTGCACCAATTCGCAAAATCTCAATCTTTTCAACGCGAAAACCATGGGTAACGGGAGAGATCCGAGACCTCATGAGGGAACGAGATAAACAATACCGTATTGCAAAACGCTCCGTTCTCGCTTCAGATTACCTTCACTTTAAGACGATACGTAATGCAATTTCAAACCGTCTTGACACAGCTAAAAACCGTTACTTTGCCGAGAAGCTTCAAAGTGCTCCGCATGCAACTGCGAAATGGCGCGAATTGAGGCGCATGGGTGTCACCAGCGGTCCGCGAGTGTCACCACTTAATCACTTCTCGTGCGCGGACCTAAATAGACACTACGCGAGCGTAACTGCGCATTTAGCACCCTTCACGCCTACTCAATTCAATGCATTCATCGAATCTCCTCGCGAAGGCTCACACGCAGACGACCAATATTTCTCCTTTCTACCAGTCTCTCAAGAACGCGTCCTTCGAGCCATAAGCAGCTCATCGTCAAGGGCAACTGCCCCAGATGGCATCTCTGCCGAGATGCTCAAGTTAGGGGCTCCCTCTCTCGCTGCACCCATCACCTCTATTTTTAATACGAAAAAGGCTGCAATGGAGTCGATGTCGGACACACGCCCCATAGCAATGCTTTGCGAAATATCAAAAGCTCTTGAGCGTGTCGCCCACTCACAGCTCTCACGCCACCTCGAGCCGTCTGATCTCCTCGACCCGCGGCAGTACGGCTTCCGCCATGGCCATAGCATTCAAACAGCGCTCCTAGGGGTCCTTGACGACGTTAGGAGAGCTATAGACAAGTGCATGATAACTGCGCTTGTTCTATTCGATTTCTCCAAGGCATTCGATATGGTCCCCCATGGTCTTGTTCTTCAAAAGCTGAGGCGCATGATGTGCTCGAACGCGGCCTTCGCGTGGTTTTATGCCTACTTACATGACAGGCTCCAGGCGGTAGTAGACACGGGTGGCTCAACTTCTGAGTGGTTAAGGGTCATGGCGGGCGTTCCGCAGGGTAGTGTTGTTGGCCCTCTTCTTTTTATTGTTTTTATAAATGACCTTCCCTCAGTGTTGCGAGAGTCGGAGCACATGATCTTTGCCGACGACACCCAGATCTACTACTCTTTTCCTCCAGCCAAACGACGCGAGGGAATCGAGACGATCACTCGTGACGCAAATGCCGTGGCCGACTGGGCTGCCGCAAACGGCCTTCCTCTGAACCTCGGGAAGACCAAGGTGATGCTTTTAGGCAGCCAGTCGTTCATCTCTCGCATAGACCTCGAAAGCATCCCCAAAGTTCATGTTCTCGGGGTTCCATTCCCATGCGCTTCCCAAATAAAAAATCTTGGTGTCCTCATTACCTCCACTCTCAACTGGGCGCCCCACGTCAATGAAATCGTAGGCCGTGTCTATGGCACCCTACGCTTCCTCAGGCACTACCACCATTCACTTACCTTCTCGGTGAAAAAGAGCCTAGTTGAGAGCTTGGTTTTCCCCCACTTCGATTTCGTCTGTGCTGTCTACAATGATGTAGACAAAACTCGCACCACCAAGATTGAGCGAGCTCTAAATTCGTGCGTGCACTTCGTTTTTGGCAATATTCCTCATCGCGGACATGTCACGCCGCACCGCATTAGCCTGGGCTGGCTCTCTGCTGCCAAATGCCGTGAGCTCTTCAAAGGCTCATTGGCGTTCAACATATTGGCACATCGCAACCCAGCCTACTTGGCCTCAAAGTTCCAGCGTATGAATATTGATGTGTACGCTCGCTCCTCAAACCGTCTGCCCCCTAGAGTCCTCACATGCGCAGCACCAAGAACGGAAGCCTGGCGAAAATCGTTCATCGTCACGGCCTCAAACATCTTGAACGCCTTCACGCCACCGTCCTTTAACACCAACAACACCGCGAGGTACAAGGCCGACCTATGCGACGAGCTGCTGCAACGTGACCACGACGACTGAAGGCAGAGGGTCATAAACGAGGGTCTTGACTGGACGCCTCCACCATCTTTCCAAGCAGCATTCTGAAAGACGGGACGACCACTACACGCAAGAAGAATGGAAAAGTATATAGCTTATTCGTAAAGAGGCGCAAAGACGCAAAGAAGCAATAATTTATTTAACTTCTTTCTTTACCATTTAAATTAAAGCCCACTCAAGTTCAATTCAATCTAGTCAAATCCAGACAGATC
Source organism: Megastigmus dorsalis (assembly GCA_900490025.1). Lineage (NCBI taxonomy): Eukaryota > Metazoa > Arthropoda > Insecta > Hymenoptera > Megastigmidae > Megastigmus > Megastigmus dorsalis. Next base: position 4,406 of record UELU01126156.1, read on the forward strand.
AAATAACCATGTTATGTATTATTCATTCTATTATGTTTTAAATTTTTGGAAAATTGTTTTGAATGCTTTTGTTTTAAATTTTTGTTTTTCTGTGTGTATGCTATAGCACAACAGTTTTTATTTATTATTGTTATTTTTATTTTATCGTTATAGTTATCGTTATGCAAATAACAATGTATGTATATGCTCTTGGGCCAAATGGGGTTCTACCTCTCGGCCCCAATAAAATCTAATCAATCAATCAATCAATCTCTCTTACTCCCACTCACGCTCACGCTATCGGCCCTTGATTTTGTCTTTACGTTTATTCCGATGCTTATATTCGTGCTCAAGTTTACGCTTCTGCTGCAACATTCCGAACAGTCATGTGTTTTCGTGTCTGCTTCAATTTAACAGAAGTCAGAGACGAAGCATGACCCCTTTTATTACACTTTGCGCACTTTACAAGTGATAAAATCGTGTGTAATTGCGTATTGCAAAAGGCACAAGACCTTTTTTGCTCCATTTGAATAATGTTAATGCTGCCCTCTTACGGTGAAAGTTAATTATTTCAACCGCGACGATATATTAAGAGCAACAGAGCGAACAAGGCAAACACACTGATGATGTACACGATTAACTCTACCATGCACCTGCTGACTCTTGGGCATGCGCAGAACCGCAATAGAAATGTCGACGTCACGGAAGCAGTTGGAAAGAAGCAGTCGGAAAATGCAGCAAAGCGATGCAAGCGCAGCACCCCCAGTCAAGATAACAGTGGAGATGATGGCTTGCATTAAGGCGCACGCAAGTAACCTGTAACAAAACGCGCGAACGCAGGCAGGCAGCAGTACAAAGGCTCGGCAGCAAGAGCGAGAAGAAAGCGTGTAGGCTTGAGACTTACCGAGATTTGATTTGATTAGATTTGATCTTTATTGCGCCGTTGTGGTACAACCCTGTCTGGCGATAATGATTATTACAATTGAATATTTGTAATTTGTATACATAAAATAGTAATATGAAAGATTTACAAAGAATTCGGTGAGAATGGCGGAGAAGTGATATACAAATTTGATTTTTCTATTGAATACGCTGAGAATGTGATCCACTGCAGTGTACATTACATAACTAATATAATATAATACGATATAGTATAACTTCTAGGTCTAGGTAGGTAGACGAAGACGAGAAACGAAAACCGAAAAACGAAAAACGACTAACGACTAACGCGTCTAGTGGGTCTCGTATGCCGGCGGATATGGCCAAGAATCGAGGCCCGAAATCCCCTCCATTTGAGCGCGTCTAGCCCACGTCTGCACATCACGCGCGAACAAGTGCTCCCGAGAGAGAGAGAGAGAGAGAGAGAGAGAGAGATTAGATTAGAATATCGTTTATTGACCTGGACGTAAAACCTGATTTGGCCACCAAAAGTATGCACTGTACATTTTATAATTATTTATAAAGTGTAAAAATAAAAATAATAAAATATAAATAAAAATTATAAAATTAAATAATAATAAAAAAGAAAGCACGAAGTTAAATTAAGCGATATTAGAATAAGTTTAGCCAAGGTGAAGAAGAATATGAGTTTAAGTTTAATTAAAATGAATTTAAATAAAATAAAAATGAAGTGTCTTGATAGTGAAGTGGACAGTCTATGAGGTCATCTAAACATGAAGGATGTGGTGATGAAGGGGCGCTTCCGAAGTAGAGCCGATCGGTGAGACGGCACGTCAGGGCAGAGCCTCCTCCAGAACCCCATTGATGATTCTCGTCCTGCAGTATTGCAGATCGCGCCGCATCAGCTCGACGAAGAAGTCGGCCTTATATCTCCTGGCGTTGGATTGTGTGAAAGGGGACGGCGAGAAGTCATTAAGGATGTTGGAGGTCGTTACAGTGAAGGGTCGCCGCCGTACTAGGAGCTGTGAAGTAGAGAACTAATGAGGAAGTCTGGAGGAGGAGCGGGCAACCACGTCAACATTCCTATGCCAGAAGTTGACGGCAAGGTAGACTGGGTTGCGATGAGCTAAGATGTTAAACGCCAGTGAGCCTATGAAGACCTAACGATGTCTGGCCGCAGACAACCAGCCTAAGCCAATGCGGTGCGGGGTGACATGTCCGAAATGAGGGATATTACCACACACGAAGCGCACACAAGCATTAAGTGCACGCTGAATCTTGGTGTTGCAGATTTTGTCTATGTCATTATAGACAGCACAAGCAAAGTCTAGATGGGGAAAAACCAGGCTCAAACAGAGTCCTTTTATGTGTAAAAGAAAGGAAGTAGCGATGGTACCGGAGGGAGCGTCATGTGCCAAAAACACGACCTAAGAGTTGAATGACATGGGACGCCCAGTTGAGAGTGGGGGTGATAAGGACACCACGATTCTTGACTAGGGAGGTGTATGAGATTGCAACCCCGAAAATATGCATTTTAGGTGCGCTCCCGAGGTAGATGCGAGGTATTTATTTCTAAATACCTCACTGTCCAAGAGCATGACGTTGGTGTTCACGAAGTTCAAAGGAAGTCCGTTTTCAGCGGCCTAGACAGCGATAGCTTCGGCGTCACAAGTGATGGAGGCGATACCTTCGCGGAAATGTTGGAGTAAATGAGTAATAGATTTAGGTGTCGTCTGCGTAGATCATGTGCCCAGATGAGCTCAACACCGAGGGAAGGTCATTAATGAAGTCGAGAAAAAGGAGGGCCCTAGGACGCTCCCCTGAAGCAATTCGACCATGACCTTTAGCCACTCGGATATGAAGCCACCCACATCTATAACGGCCAGATGCCTGTAGTGAAGGTATGCGTAAAACCATGCCACGGTTGCATCCGAGCACATCATCCGATTAAGCTTTTGAAGGAGAAAAGCATGAGGGAACAAATGAAACGCTTTTGAAAAGTCAAACATAACGAGCGCCGTGATCATGCGCTCGTCAATGGCCTTCCTAACGTCGTCGAGAACCCCCAACAGCGATATCTGGACGCTGTGACCGCAGCGGCAGCCCGCCTATCGAAGATCAAGTAAGCCTGGAGACTCTAGGTGGCGAGAGAATCGCAGGTGGGCAACACATTCGAGAGCCTTAGATATTTCATAAAGCATGGAAAAAGGTCGCGTGAGGAAAGCAGGGACGAGGCGTCATTGCTAATAAGAAGATTGAGGCATCTAGGCAAAATGTGATCCTGGCAGATGGCGTGATGAGTAGGGTCGAAGTGGACTAGGTAGAGAGAATGCGCTTCAATAAGAAATTTCAACTACTAGCTTGTTGTAGCCAATGCAAGGCAACGCTTGACCCGTTTGTCTAGTGACTGGTTTGTAACAAATAGGGCAATTGGCAGGCCGCTTCTTTATCATAAAGACAAGAAAAGCATAATAATACCCAAGAAAAAGTGACTTTGGTGGAACTGGGGAATAGCATTATAATCAATACTGCACTTATGCACTCCGCGAGGCATAAATTAATTACAGCCAGTGTAGGAGTGCTTATTCGTGCCAAGAACATGCAAGGCTGATGAAGTAATAAAAAAAAACAAGAAATGAACAATTTTTCCCGGCGCGGTCTTGTATAAAACCCGTTTCGTGCCCTGTTTCACGCATGTTACGGATTTCAACGTCGCCACTTAGCAGGGGCCCTCGCAACAAGATGTGACTGGTGCCATCTAATAGCCGTAATGAGAAAATTGAAACACAGAAAAGTCGATCATGCAGAAAAGTTTACAAAGAGGGCGAAAAGGTTACGACGCATGAAACCTGAGCGAAAACTGCACAGGCGCTAATCAGTGCGGTGAAGGACGCAACGAAAATTGAGTCAATATAGCCAACCTCTGAAAGAGAAATTTTAAGCAGGGCTGCCAGTTTTCGATAAAAAAGCACGCGTGAGTGAGCTCGAGACCTAACCTTAAAAGTTGAGGGGGCCGAGAAAAACTTAAAGAGTACTCGCTTTGACGGCCAAAAAACAGTCTACCTCCAGTGCATGGTCGACTTTGCCAGAACTATCGGGAACAGTAACAGGAGAAACCGCCAATCCTACAGAGAGAGAGAGAGAGGGAGAGGGGGGGGGGCGACAGATACAAAGAGACAAAGACAGAGACAGAGACAGAAACCGTGACAGAGATAGAGGAAGAAAGAGACAGAGACAGAGACAGAAACAGAGACATAGGCAGAGGCAGAGAGAGAGAGAGATACCGCCACAGAGAGAAAGACAAAGAGGGACAGAAAGAGACAGAGATAGGGACACAGAGACAGAGAAATATTGAGAGAGAGAGAGAGATTGAGAGAGAGAGAGATTGAGTGATTGATTGATTGATTGACTGACTGATTTACATTTATTGGGATCGGGAGGTAAAACAACATTTGGCCCAGTTGGTCAATTATACAGATTATACAAAGTAGAAGAAAGTTGAAGTAACAAAAATATTGGCAGCGAAAGAGTAGCATCAAATAATAAGACTTTAAACAAAAATTCAATAATATACAATGTAAAAACAATAACAAAAATAAAAATTTTAAAAATTAAAAATAACAATAAAAATATACTCTCATTGAATGTAAAAAAAGAATTTAATGCATAGCATCTTGTGCCTCTTGATAGAATAAGCTGAGAGAGAGAGAGAGAGAGAGAGAGAGAGAGAGAGAGAGATAGATATTATTTTATTTGTAAGTAAATAAAAAAGTATAATACAAAAAGTAGACAGTACGCATTGCATATATAATCAGTCTTACAGTCACCTCTAAAAAGTTATTGCATACAATTTTTCTATGATATCACAGGATTTTTCTTTACATAAATCAGTCTTATAAAAGTTCTAAAATAATTCGCAAACTTATAGTATTACATAGCGTCTTGAGCTAAAATACAAACAAACAGATAAACTATAACGATCAATATCTATCATACGCACATTTAGAATCAGAATTAAAATTAAAGAAAAGCACTCACTCGATCAATTCATTCATAACATCACTCAGACTAATAAATACTCTCACACATTAAAACGGTGTATAGGGGACAGACAAAATAAGTTCACATACAGTCAACTCTCCTGCCAACCCCTAATATGTGAGGTATGTGTCACGGAATATTATTAAGATAAAATTAAAAATTAATAATTAAGATTAAAATAGCAGTCTTTGATTTTTAAAACATTTGACAATCAGAACCGGCGCCGCCCCTGGGTGACTAGGGATCGAGTTCAAGGAGGTGTTTAAGGACCGTGGTTATAAATCCACGCAGATGGAAGATTACGCAGATTGATTGGGAAAGAGTTCCAAAAGCGCGCACACTTCTAGTGCTCCTGGACTCGTGTTTATTGAAAAATTCCGCTAAATAAGTTGGTTTAATGACTCGAAGGATTTTATACCTAAGGATAGCGGCAAAAGACATCTTTCGACAATCAACGAGCAACCAGCCCAGTTGTTTTCTATAGGGGGTTATGTGCTCATCCCTCCTAACACCATATATACATCGCACTCATGTATAGTTCAGTCTCTGTAAACGTATTTTTTACTCGTCGGACGCATCAAGACACACTACAGCGCAGTAGTCAAGATGAGGTAAGACTAGATCTTCAACCAGCCTTCTGCGCGAAGCCTCGGTGGTACATGCCCTTATAAAACGCAGGCTGTAAAGGGTTCTGTTGACTTTTTTAGTTATACAATCGACCTGCGGTTTCCACGTTAATTTACTATCTAATGTAACACTCTTGATAATCCTATTTTAACTAAATCATTAACATATCTACGAGAACCAAGTATAATTACTTTGGTCTTGCCAGCATTCAGACGAAGGGATAAGCGCTCGGCCCACCTCGACATCAATCATGCCGCACCAGACAGGCGAGGTATGCCCTCCAGAAGTTGATCTGCGGTCTTTAAGATCATTGATATAGAGACTAAAGAGCAAAGGCCTGAGGACCGACCCGTGTGGCACACCGAAATTTGTCGCATTGAGTACGGCCCTGTAAATACGATTTAATCCATAGGAGTACAGACCTTTGGATCCGAGATAAGCAGTTTGTTAAAGTCGAAAAGCTACAGCAAGGCGATCATCTTTCTATCGATGCTTATTCGTATGTCATCGGTCAACTTAAGCAGGATTGTCTGAGTGCTATGATGCTATCCGTACCCTGCCTGTAATGGAACGAGAATGCCGGTTCTGGAGAGATAGGTAGTGATTTGGGAGAGAGTAATCTTCTTGAGTACCTTGGAAAGGAAGCACAGTAGCGTGATAAGAAGAAAGTATGAAGCTAGAGATGGAGTGGAAATTTTTGTTAAAGCCACTAACTGTGCCTGTTTTCAGGCACTCGGTAAGAGTCTCTAAGCAAAGGAGGAGTGGAATAAACGAACTATATAATTCCCAAACACTGGCAGAGACTTAACTACAACACTCTGCTATATGTCACCCACCCTCCTCGCCTACCAAGTAAAATCAGACATTGCCAGAACTAGGGGAAACACGGGCAAGATGGACACCTTAAGTAACAATAGAACAAAAACGTTCTAAATAACAAAATATCCATCCAATTATAGGTATAATGCAAAGTTGGCATGAAAACCAACATGCCTCTATAATTATAGCCCTGAAAAATGATTTCAACTAATACAATCAGGGGATCAAAACTAGCATGAAATTTTGAGCGTTTCAAAAATCGCCGGGTAAGATGGACTACAGAAAAATGTACTAAATGTCAATAAAAAAATTCTATTTTATTTCTAGTGCAAAGTAAACATAAAAATAAAAAAATATGATGTAATTATGGCACTGAAAACATATTTATATTTTCAAAGTGGTTAAAATATTAGATCGGAAAATCGATACATTCTCTTACCTGTAGAAAGTCGTAAGACGGCCGGCAAAAATAAACAATGCTTGTTTACACTCGCTGTTATCGCAGTGAGCGCCACGTACATTCTGAAATTCATATGATTATATCATAGAAAATATACTTCTGCATTTTCATAATATTCGCTACGACCCATCTCCCCTACATCTGGAAAAATAACAGGATGAAAAGAAAAACCGTTATCAGATGCAGACTCTATGATGTTCATTACGCTATCTATATTCTCGTTGGATGTGACTGACACACCCGCAAAGTGTGTGTTAAGCTCATCCGGGGTGAAACAATGTAACTCCTCATTGCTCTTAGGCAGGAAACCGAAATTCCGCATTTCCCTCCAAATATCCTCCCTATGCTCAAGAGCATTAGAAAGCTGATTACTAAGATACGAGGTATGCTCTTCATCCATGTGCACCTCGGCCACATTGCGTTAGTGAAGAAATTCGTCCAGTAGTGCGGCACTCCCAGTCCTTTTATACCACCTATACGTGGCGTTGCGTTCGTTAATGAGTAATTGAAGCTCAGTGCCAATCCATGGGGTTTTCTTTTACGAAGAGCTACAGTTTTCAATGGTGCAAGTTCATTTATAGCCTCCAATAGATTAACACTAAGGCACTTAAGTACCCCATTTATGTCAAATTCAGACTCTAAGGTATTTTGTGAAAACGATGAGCAATCGCAACGGCACAAAAACTCACTGAGTTCAACCGAGTTTATATTATTATAACTTCGGAAACTGAAAGTTTCTTTATGAGGAGATACCAAGTGAATGTCATTGGTAGCATTAATGATATTGTGCCTGCTGCGACAGGGCACTAGACTGTTCCAATATCCCACTACAGTATCGTTATCGTCTATAAACATTATGTCGATCCATTTGTGAGATGCATCGGTATGGTGCATCGAGCCGTGCTGGATGATCTTAACCAAGAGTTAGTCAGCTAAGAGCTGTACGAACTCAGAATCACCAGTCGTCGAAAACAGATCGGCATTCAGGTCACCCATATTCAGTTTGTGGCTGTAATTACTACTAAGTCAGAATCACTATTGAAAGCTATTTTCGGTGGGCGATAAATAACAGCCACAACGATTGGTGGCGTGTTACCCTTTTGAACATCACAAAAAATAAATCGGGAATAACTGGCTTACCAGGGCTAGTGCTGCTGGATTTAGCAAGTATTTGGTCCTTATAATCATTATGAATATAAAAGGCAACACCGCTACCATTAAAATTTCGATCCTGACCTAACACACTAAACCCATCAATCTGAATGAAGTCGATCATCGATGACTGGACCAAGTCACAACTTGGCCGGCCTTGCTCAATGTGAGCTCTGATAGAATTCACATTGAGGAAACCCGCTCTCAGTCCCCTCTCTTTCACCGCACCAGCAACTCTCCGCTGAAATCATGCGGTAGTAACAACCGCGCCACTATAACGTGACAAACTTCCAATGCAGCACTTTTGAACTCAGTTTACTCAGAATTGAATTGAAGAAAATAGATGCGGCAAGTCGCATTAGACTTGGAGTTTGGATAAGAATACAATGGTGTAGCCAGAATTAATCTAAAATTATTGGTTGAAAAGATAAAAAAATTATTTTCTCAGAAAAATATTTTAAGCGAATTCTTTTGTCATATTCTTGTAGACACGATAAAAATAAGTCGAAAGGGTATTTTTTAGTTAACAGAAACATTTTTGTTCATTTGTAATAAGTATTGCTAATATTTATTAATCGCGATCGTTAGCGGAAGCGCAGGGATAAAATGGCCGCTGATCTAGAGTTGTACAGGCTCTGGAGTGCGGCAACTTCACTCGACTGTCTGAAAACAATAACAAAGGCAGCTGACAAATAAAAATGGTTGTTCTGACATTTCGACTTTCGTTCATATTGTAATTAAGATGCAATAGATGGCGGCAAATGAATGCTTTTAGATTTGCATTATTTTAATACTTAAATTGAAAAGCTGTAAATAATATATAATGCCGTTACAATTAATATAGTAATATAAATAGAATTTTGTTATTGACTTGTGTTAGTTTAATATAATAAAATTATAGTAAATAGGATCTAACTTTAAGGCTCATAATGATTATTATTATGTTAACAATCATAGTCATGATTATAGGGTTAAATAACAAGCAGAATACAAAACAACAGATAATTTTATAATTTTCTAATTTCTGAGATCCAGTATTTAGACCAAAATCTACTATTAGCTGCAGATACTTTTGCTTTAACGATCGCACACCTTTCAACAAACGAATATCTGTTAATTAATAATAAATTATACGTATCAAATTAGTTAGATAAAAGAAAAAGACGTTTATTATAAGTATATTGGAAAAAAGGAATATCTACTAAGAGAAAATTCAATTAATAGAATAATAAAAATGAGATTAGAACATATGAAAAACTACAAAACGATTATAAGTATAATTTAGAATTTAATTGAATACAAAATCGAAATATAGTGCGAGCGAGAGCGAAACAATGCGAGCGCCAGATTTGCGTACTATACGCACACATAATTACACACAATCAAACCGCGAGAGAGATACGCGCGAATCAAGCGTACACCTATGTGAGCAAGGCACATCGACGAGTCGTCCAGGAGAGAGGGAAGTCGCCAGATGTTCCGATCATCGAATAGTATATAAACACACTCTTGTATCAACTCCTCTACTAGAATATACTCGTCATTAATTCTAACATCCTTCTTATTTATTTTTCCAATTACCTTAACGCTCTGTCGACTAGTTGCTCGCTTAGTACAAGCGGCAACGAACTCGTACAGAGTAGTAAAAGCAAGCGTGCTTTATCCTCGCGGCTGGCCTGGAGAACGTTGCGTTCTCCGGCGAACCCGCTGTACTAGTGATAGTACTACAGAGTGACACAGCCCCAACGTACCACTTTGCGAATTAGTTTTCTCGGAACTGGATAGAAAAATAAATGTGCAGTAGGTCCCATTCGATGTTAAGTTGTAAGTAGAATTGTATGGTATAGCCCGAATTGATGTAAAATTTTTGGTTCAAAAGATAAAAATTTTATTTTCCGAAATAAATGTTTTTATGGAATATTACTTCCATATTCTTGTAGACGGGATAAAAATAATTCGAAATAGTCGTTTTTGGTTAGCGATAATATTGTTATCCTTTCGTAATAAACATTAGAAATATGCATTATTCATCGTCGTTGCCGAAATTACGAGTCTAAGATGACCGTTCTAGTTGGGTTCGTCGTCGTCACATTACCGAGCGTGCGAGCAGAGTGCGGCAACTTCACTCCTGTTTCCGATGATCTCGGAAAAAAATGTTTTTAAGGTTACGGAGAATACCGACTATACGGAGTTTTGTCATTTTGTTGATATCGCCAATTGGGATAGATTGGGTTAGATGAATATTTTCAGCGTTCCGTTATTATTTTCAATCGCAAGAACATAATATAAAATAATTCAGTTATAATTTATATTATAACTAAACGATAAAAGTTTTACTAATTTTAATAATAATACTGTCATAGATTTTTTCCTATTTTCAAAAGAGGCATATACTAGATGAACTATTTTTTGAGCTTGCTTACTTACAGCTAATAATGATTTTTATCTGTCAGTATAAATGATTATTAGAAGCTCGTTACAAGCAAGTAGAGTACGAACCGACATAATTATTTTCTTTAAAGTGTAAAACTAAATTGCTCAATTTTAGCCGCCGAGCAAATTTAACTTTGTAATAACACTCGTTCCTTTCTTTAGTATTTTTCATAGAATGATTATTTTATGGAATATTTGTTTTTATTGTCGTATATCCGATTTTATTAGACAATTTTCCAAAATTTCGTATTCATCGTATTTGTTTGAATACTTAATTTATAGTTTACCTCTTTAAAATGTATTTTGCTGCATATTTGGTAAAGTTAAATCAGATTTTCCGAGCAAAGTATACCCAGCCAAGATGTACTCTTCTACGAAGGTTATAGAATACAGAATATGCGAAATAGTAGTGCAGGTGCTTGACATTGCAGTTTGCGAACCGTGCATGTCTAATTATTAGTTAATTATTTTCTTTGATTATATAAAATCGATAAATATTATAGATTTACGCTAATGTACAAAATCAATATAATTTTG
>UELU01126160.1:0-19010 GCA_900490025.1 Megastigmus dorsalis
ACAATAGGTATTTAAGATTACTTTACAAAAGGTTTCGTGAATTTAAGTGCAGAAACAAAGCAATGATCTTGTAAGTAAAATAGAAGTCGATGGGTAGATCAATTCAAAAATTCACGTGCAGTTCTTACAAGATCATTGCTTTATTTCTTCAGTTAAATTCGTGAAACCTTTTGTAAAATAATCTTGAATACCTATTGCAGATGCCGAAACTTTGCTATTAATCTTTATATATTTTAAACAGCCAAAATTAATAAAAATAGACTTTGAACGGTAAACGGCGCATCAATCGCACTGAGAAGCACTCTTAATAGGAAAAACGACAAATTAGATCGACTTCAGCAAGCACAGGACGATTCGTTGTATCGAGCACTACGCCGCTCAAGTCCAAATATTAATTTGCTTTGTAAATAGAAAAAGATATCAGTGAAAGAAAAAGCTCGTTTATCGCTACTGCTTCCCCTTAACGACCAAACGGCCCAAATTTCGAGTAAGTTTTCAACGTGATTTTTTTCTTATGTTATCTGCTTTGAAAAAATTCTGTTTTCATATGTTCCGACGTGAAATTTCACGCTCTTTCAGAATACGTAGTCAGAATTACGATTTAACTATTCAAGAAAAAAAAATATGGCCGATTTAAACATAAAAAACGTGAAAATTTTCGAAAAAAATTTTTTCTGGATTTTTTTTGCAATGATACCGCAAAGGTATCCCTTTATAGTTTGACAGGAAATTTTTATATTAATGTTAAACAACCTCATTTTTACAAAATGGCGGCTGGGACAAAATTTTTTTTGTTTAAACTTCATCAATCTTTTTCTCGATAACTATGGACTTTAGCTAAAAATTCACAAGAACAAAAATGTCTTAGAATTAGTCTAGGAACACCCAAATTTTTTCAGAATTTTCGCAGACAATTTTTTATTTTCTGTAAAATTCAAGAAATCCAATTTTTCAAAAATGTCTAAAAAAATTCTGAAAAAATTTGAGAATATTCGTTGACTAATTCTAAGAGATGTTTGTTCTTAAAAACTTTTTGCGAAGGTCTATTGTTTTCGAGAAAAAATAATTTTATCCTTTATTTTGGCAAAAAAGAGTGTAATATTTATGTACACAAATTTTATTTCAGCCGCCATTTTGTAAAAATGGGGTTGTTTAACATTAACATTTTCTGTCAAACTTCAACTGCCACGATCACCTCTGATCAATAATTATAAGGGGATGTACCTTTGCGGTATCATTGCGAAAAAAAATCCAGAAAAAATTTTTTTCGAAAATTTTCTCGTTTTTTATGTTGGAATCGACCATATTTTTTTTTCTTGAGGTTAAATCGTAATTCTGACTACGTATTCTGAAAGAGCGTGAAATTTCACGTCGGAACATATGAAAACAGAATTTTTTTAAAGCAGATAACATAAGAAAAAATCACGTTGAAAACTTACTCGAAATTTGAGCCGTTTGGGCGTTAAGTAATGGGTTAATTTTATCATCCTGTGGCAAAATGGCATTTCACCCCCAGCGCATCAAAAAATATTGTTTGCGTCTCGGGTTTGAGGTTTTCACTAACGAGATGATCCCGTAAGTTCCATTTTACACCCTATTATAGGTATATACAATATTATTCAATAATGCTGATTATTATTGGGTCGATTGCTCATGAAAGTATAAAAAGAAGTTGAAGAACTAAAAAATATATCTCTTTAAACGTTTTTTTGTAACACCAATTCCTTCCTTGTTAGTCCATATTGCGATATATAAACCTCTAGAATTGACAAAAATGATCGATTTTCTTCTATAGCTTGAAAAAAATATACCTGCATTATAAATAGCATTACAGAACGTAGATTTTTTAAGTATACGACAATAACGTATCGTCAAAAAAGTATGCGCACACCTGTGCGAGTAAAAAAATTATATAGATGAATTTTGGTGATTATTTGATCTATATTAATTGAATCTAAAATTCTACGATTTTAGTGCCGATAAAAAGTGTTGTTAAACTACTTTTGACTATTAACTCTTTTGTGTATTGGAACGAGTACACTTGATGGAAATACAAGACTCTCCTTTATCACCCACGCACAAGTAGGTTAAATATATTACATGCTTATTTCTTGTAAGCTATACCTCTTACAATTCTCAGAATTTCTCTTAACATCTGCTCAATCATAGATTATATATTATGTTTACTGTATCTGGGAAATTCGGAAACATTTCCATTTTCCGAGACCGTTTGAACATTTTGTCTCGTTGTAAGCGCGTACTAATATGGTCTTGTAAGGTAAGATAAGACAATTAATACGTTTTGAAAGCTTCTATGGAAAAGGATTCTACATCTAGATTAGTTAAACTCACCGACAAATCAACAACTGAATACCTGTTTATTATTTTACGATTACAGTGCAGGTACGGATTTTTCATTAGTTAATTGCCAGTGACTTTCACTGATTCAGATTTGGAGAATATATACTACTTATTTTTATTCGCATTTATCTACGTTTTCGCAGGTGTGAAAATTTCTTGAGATGAATAATTTCTACCTAAGATTTATCAAAATTCTTCCCTCCCTCCCGCTAATATTGAAAAACCAAGATTTCTTTTTGATGCTTCAAACATCTCATACTCTCATTTTCAACGGCAATAAGAATTTCTACCACTGAACAACTGCTTGTACAACAACAAAAAATACATAAAAATAATGTCTAAATGTCGGAAGAAAGATTCTATTGATCTGAACAAAGAGGAGGACTTGGATCTAGTGTCTATGAATCGTGGACTCTGGCTAGTGAAACTACCGAAGTACGTAGCCGAACGATGGGAGCGAGAAACGGCTGACGTCGAAGTCGCCAAGCTGATTGTTACACACGTCCCCGGCTCCCACGGTGTACCCCGACTTAGTCTATACATCGCCGAGGAAATATCCAAGCCGAAGAATTCCGGAGAGCAGGAGATTCCCAGATTACACAGCTTAGAATTCGTCACCTTCGGGAATCAGGACTTAGGCGTATATTCGACTGAGGTATATAGTTCTTGCTTAAGTGAATATCTTGTATGAAAGAATACATTTGAGCACTTGCGCCAGGGCTAATGGATCTTAATATACATACCCCAATATACAATATATACATTAAATGTACCTATATTAATAATTGCGTCTAATAAAAAAAAACTTAATCTAATGCAGACCTGCAATATCGGTCAGAACAGCATGTTTTGCATATAGAACTCTAGCATCCCCTGAATGCAATTATATATTATCTCTGCACGTAGAGCAACCCAGCGTCCATTCATTGGAATGGGCAAATATAATTTTGTTTTTCTAAAATTTGAGGCACAGAACTCGTTCAGGTTTGTACTGCGTAAGTCATTATAAGTAATCTCCAATCTAGCACATTACTATATATAGGTCTTAACAGAAATCGAGGAATAAAGGATATGGAATCGAGTCAGTAATTTCAATTCGATTGTAACATTTTAAAAGAATTCTATGTATAAACAAAGTTAAAAGAACTGCCGTCGAGAGAAAAATGAGCATCATCACCTTTCTTGAACCCAATTCTGAAATGTTGCTCTTTGAAAAGGGATTCTGAGATGTCGCTCTTTTTAAATGGAATCTAAGAGATTTTATACCCTTTTATACAAAAGCGGTATCATTCATAGACGATATATATGTTATATTTCTTGTGTTCTGTGCACTATTCCTTTATATATAAATTCGTTAAATTTCTATACATCACTAACGTACATATCTCTCGTCAAAAATCTAAATACTCTAACTTGATTTTTCATCAGGACCTATACATTTTAAGTTCAGCGGTACGCATTTTCTAAAATTTCACCGATTGTTACCCCCATATTGCAGATGTTGAAGAAGGGGAAAAAGTTGACGATGGAAGGCACAATCATACGAAAAGCCGAGTGCCACCCGGGAGAGGATAACATTTACTTGACATTGAAAAATAAGGCTGCCGAGCAAGTCCAAACAATGCAGTCTAAAACAAAAATGTTGAAAAATATAGTCAATAATTTTTTGCCCACTAATGGTCCTAAATATTCTGGGGGCATAAACGGAAAGAGGAGATATAGACTGAGATTGGACGAAGAAGTCGTTCGAGATATGCTGTTTAAGGCGTTCGAGAAGCACCAATACTACAGATTCAATGATCTCGTGATAATTACTGGACAACCGATTGGTTATCTCAAACAGATCATGAGGGAATTCTGCAATGTTGTTAAAAGTAAATCGAACAGATTTCCAGGTAATGAATATATACATATATATATATACATATATATATAATATATCCAAAGTTATCACTTGTGACGCGTCTTTATATTAAAAAGAAATTACTATGCAGGGAGTTGCTGGGAACTTAAGCCTGAGTACCGGAGCTACTCCACCAAAAAAGAGATAATCGAAAGATAAACTGCAATTCAAGAAAAATTGTATTGACGACGGACAGAATTAACATATGAATGTGGAATATTAAATTTTTTCTATTGGATTTTAAATTTACTTGCCTTCATATCTTTGTTGCTTTTTTATGGTAAGAAACTGATTGAAAAAAGAGTTCCAATCGTATAATTTTTAATTATTTGTCCATTTTTTAAAAACTTCTATTGATGCTCGATTTTTCAAGATAATAACATTTCACTTGCTGTTGATTTTTAATTGTTTAAATACAGGTATATACATACAAGTCTTTCACTTCAAAACAGTTGAATTCTGCGGCGCATTTTCGTTGATGGCGAGCTATGTGAGTTGGAATAATTATTTAATTTGGAAAATTGGAAGTTATTATATTAAGTTCGAATAGACGTTTTTAAAATTATACAGATTTATCTGTGAAGTTCAACGGTTGAGAAAGTAACATACATATATATATATATATAACTTATACATACATACTCTTATGAAGTTATACTGCTCTGTAATTTTTTAATAAAAAACGATGTAAAGGATAAGATGAAAATAAAAATCATATAACATTTATATTCCATATCATTGTCTCATATCCTACAAATATATAAAGATATATGTATAAAGTTAGGGGTTATTATTAGAAAAAAAATTCTATCAGTACCTCGGTAATGATGTAAACATTATGTGTTTCAAGTTTCATGAAATTCCATCCATAATTTACAGAGATTTTCATCTTCAAAAATTCGGAAGGCAAACGTCTCAGAATTATAAACGAAATTTTTGATACCAAAAATATCTGTAAATTATGGGTAGAATTTTATGATACTGGAATCACATAACATTTGTACCATTACCGAGGTGCTGTCAGAAAGTTCATTCAAAAAATTAATCTCTATCTTCATGTATTTCGTTTCACGTAAAAATCAGTAAGGAATAGGTTTATGCGTTGCGGGCGTAAAGTCGCGAATAGGTAAAGTACGCAAGTACGCAGCGCATAAACCTATTCGCGTACTTTACACCTACTATGATGAAAAATATTTATAAGAATAATTTTAATTACATTAATAAATAAATTTATAATAAAAATTATAAAATTTATCAGCATTTAAAAGTAAATATTGAACTTTTATTGAACCTATTAGAACAAAATTAATTTGAGTAAAGTATAAAATAGTTAAATTATTATTTAATTTGTAAAAAACAGCACAAATATGTTATATATTAATGAAAAATTAAAAATTCAATATCTTTTTTATTTAAATCATATATTTATGAGTAAAACTATAGTATTATTTATATCTATGAGTAATATAGTATTTGCTGCCCACTATTGATGAGCAAAAGTAAAAATAAGTTATATTAATTTTTAATTCTTATTTCACAACTACATTGACTGATTAAAATGAGAACAAAATTTATGTACCATCCAGTAGTTTGTATTCTTCTTTGTTTTGACGTTCAGACAGTTATATAAAAAAGAGTTTGATGATAAAAAAGTCCTTCTAATGGCCATACCTAGAAATAATTGAAATAAGAAATCCATAATGCATTAGAATTTAAAGTAACTTAGAGCTATTGTTCAATCTACTTACTTTTGAAATTCCCATTCACGGTTATCAAGAGGACATACTTGTCGTGTTTTTAACCAACGAGAAATGCAGTGGAAATGAAAGGCATGCTAGAAACAATATTGTTAATTATTAAATTAATAAAAATTGTAAAGCTTTAAGTGGGTGCAGTAGCGACAAACGTGCTCTTTCTTTCGCTGATATCTTTTTCTATTTACAACGAAAATTAATATTTGGACTTGAGCGGCGTAGTGCTCATTACAATGAATCGTTCTGTGCTAGCTGAAGTCGATCTGATTTGTCGTTTTTTCTAGTAATTAAAACCAGTAAGACGCGTTTACGCATTGACAGCTAACCTCAAAATTACGGTTATATCTACAAGTATTTATAACTTTTAATATTTATAATTTTGCGTAATATCTGGACTTGGCCAGCACAGTGCTCGTTGCTATTAATCATTTTGTGCAAGACAGGGCTTATGTGATTTATCGTTTTTTAAATTAACTGGAAATAGATCGAGCATAGAAATAGATCAACAGCCTGAGGAGGGATGCTACTGCTTCCCCTTAATAATATTAAGTTAGTAATAAACAATAAGTGTACAGAGAGAGATTCACTAGCAAAAATTACAATAGTGTTTTATCATCAAATCACAGACTGCCAAAAGTAAATAAGAGATGTAAACACTATTTTACAAGAAAATTTCTTTCCATGTACAAAAGATTTAGTATTATCTATTATTCGTATAGAAAACTTACATTACAAACACCCCAAGCAACCGTGCATTCTTCACTGGTAGCAGAGGCTTGGTTGGCTTGACATTCAATGCAGAGATCCATTATGTGATTACGACAAATAGCGCAGTTATCCACGACAATATCTAGAAAAACAATACACATTTATGTTAGGTTAAAGTATTTTTATACCGATGGTAGTTAAAATGTGAGTTCATTAACTTACCCCAGGCCCATAATGCAACAGCATTCCACTAAAATAATGATAAAATATCATTAATTATAGTTTCTAGATAATGATATAAAAATATATTATCTTTTTAAGCATGACACAGCAGAAATAAGGTTAGGTACAGCATAATAGTCAATATAATTATACATAATTCTTGCATTTTAAATACCATTTTCTTATTTACCTTTTTTACTTCAAAACGCTTTTTCTCTCCTTTTCCACTGCTGGAAGTTGGCAGATCGATTTCTTCATCTTCAACATCCATCGCTGACGACATTTTTGCTTACAATTTTGATGATGGAAAAGAACGAGGATTTGTCCTGGGACCGTGTGGCCAAGAGTAATACATGTAACATATGAATACTATGCCGCTGTCACTGCCGTCACTGGTCACTCTATCTCACGGTTAGTATACCTGTATATGATAAAAGATGGCAGAGCGTTTGTATACCATATACCATTTGTGATTTGGATTTTGTGGCGGAACCAATCAGGAAGAGGAACATGCGCTGGCTACATATTGCTAACTGTTTACTGCACCACGAGTCGAGTCGAGTGACGAGTTGACGACTAGACTCAAGACTGACTATAGTGACTATAGTCTACTTGAGTAGTCACTAGTCAGTGGTGACAGTGAATTGGTGGATCACCACTATACCTTATACCAAGTTCTACCATTCACAGGAGTTTCTAATATATTGAAGTAAGCTGATATATACACGACTAATTCGACGAAGTTTGTTCGATATCATATGGCGGGAATTCGAATAAAAAAATTAGTTTGTCCATTTTATCATAACATTAAGTTACTTATATAAGTTAAACATATTCATTCATATGACATAAATTATTGATTTGATATCGTCTGTATAATACATATAATTATAGTAATGGACTATCAATAATACTTAATATTCTACTTAAATGAAGTTCTTATAAATGAAAATGGTTACCAAAAATGGCGAAAGCACAGATGGCGCTAGCTTTATAATCGGAAAATAGAACGAGGCATTCTTTTTTAGCAGACCTGCAGGCTGCTGCAGACATACGTTTTGCGCTTGGCTCTTTGGCTGTACACATGGCCAGCGCAAGTGCAGCAGTGCTCGCACGTGTTTACGGTAATTTATTATCTTTTTGCTGTTTATTCTGATATGTGTACATGTCATCTTAGCTTATTAATTTCATCTTTTATGACAACTTGTTCGCGCGCCATCAACCATCTTTCAATTTCAAACATTAACTTACGGAGTATACTTTTATTGCTATAATCGCTCTTTCACTCAGTTTTTTTATATGAGAAAGTTTTAATTAGTTTGAATGAATGTACTGAATTAAAATATTTTATTATATTAAAAAAATAATTTCGAATGATAATAGAATCTATAGATTTGACTTTCTATATTTTCTTGTAAAATGGATAGGTAGTAATAAAAGTTAAATGTATAAGAACAGATTTTACAGTTACCTTACAGAAGTTATGAAATCCTAAGGGTATAATTAAAAAATTCTTTCTTGAAGGAGCAGTAGTTCTAAGAATATTAGAATAATATACAATTACTAAGTAATATTAGTTCATGCACTATTAAAATGAGCTTTATTGCTTTGAGGAAACATATCATTAATATTGTAATGGCTTTAAAATCTTGCATCATTTTTTGTTTTCGTTTTGAAGGGATTGCCAGTTAAGCTTCTATTTCACAAATGTTATTTGATCTTACATGCTTTAAGCTTATATATTATCATGGCGCTACTGTTATCTGCTGTTATAAAGGCTGTTTAATGTTTATATTTGATGTACTTAAAAGGTCATATCTATTCATTGTTTTTTTTTTTATATTGAAGGATCTACTGTATGAGTAGTCTATACAGCTTTGAATTATGGTAACATTTTATAAGAGACTAATTATTTTCAATCATTTTAGTTTGAAATCCAGATTAGTAATTGATAGTCAAAATGGCAAAAGAAACAGTAATGGAAACTATGAAAGATGGGGAAGAAAAAGTACAGATGAAGAAGCAGCTTGGATTATTAGAAGGAGTGGCTATCATTTTAGGAATCATATTTGGTTCAGGTATGATTTATTTTACTTTTATCTAATTGTCTTACTAATTAATTATCAATACTAGTTATTTGGGTAGAATTATTTTATTTAAATTATTAAATTATTGTGTAAGCACATGAGTAAATTTATAATTGTTTCTTTTTGCAGGAATTTTTATTTCTCCAAAAGGTGTTATACAAGAAGTACGAAGTGTCGGCCTATCTATAGTTATATGGGTGCTATGCGGCCTACTCTCAATGATCGGGGCTTTATGTTATGCTGAACTTGGCACAAGTATACCCCGTAGTGGTGGAGATTATGCCTATATTCATGAATCATTTGGTGATTTAGCAGCTTTTTTGTACCTATGGGCAGCAAATCTAATTTTTGTGTGAGTATAAATTAATTTTATTTGTCTAAATATTGTATGTGAAATAAGTTATTCAATAATTGCACAATATTATTTTACCTCCTAATTACTTTATTTTGTTATTTATATGTATAACTTACATGAGACAAAATTTTTTATTTTAGACCTACAACTAATGCCATTATGGCTTTAACTTTTTCCCAATATGTACTTCAACCATTTTTTCCTAATTGTACCATTCCTGATGATGCTGTTAGATTGCTAGCTGCAGTAACAATTTGTAAGTTCTTGATGATTTAAGTATTTTAATAGCATCCAAGTAATTGTAAAATTCATTAGAAATTTTCTTAATAGGTTTCTTAACATTTATTAATTGTTATGATGTCAAGGAAACAACAAAAATGCAAAACATTTTTATGTTTGCTAAAGTAGGTGCTCTAGTGATAATTATTTTAGCTGGATTATCTTGGTTATTTATGGGTATGTTTTGTTCACTTCAACAATTTATATACTGCAATATTGCAATGCAATGAATAAAAGACAAAAATATTTATTTAACAGTATATTAAAAGTTATATTGTTGATGATTATTAAAAATAATAGTTGTGATTTTATTTAAAAAAACTTACTACATAATAGTATAGTTTATTTTAAATTTAATTTTAAAATATCGTTTCGACAGGACATAATGAAAATTTTGAAAATGCATTTGAGAATACGACTACAGATCCAGGGAAAATTGCTGTTGCAGTTTATTCTGGCATATTTTCTTACTCAGGCTGGAATTACTTAAATTTCATGACAGAAGAACTAAAAGATCCTTATGTGTAAGATATCTTGTTATTTTAATACTAATTAGATTATTTTTTTTAATAATATTAAAATTTTTTTTAGCAATTTACCCCGTGCTATCTATATTTCACTGCCATTGGTAACTTTAATCTATGTATTGGCCAATGTTGCTTATTTAGCAGTGCTAACACCAGATGCTATGATAGCATCAGAAGCAATTGCAGTTGTAAGTATAATTAAGGAGCTGGGAACAAAAAGAGCATGTCAAATTCATCAGCTTTAAGCTATTTACAAAATTGAATAATAATGTTGTTAACATAAAACTTTTTAAAAGCGAATAGTTTAAATAATTAATTTTACTATAGTTTTTGAACTTTAAAGTTTAGGCGCACGACCTTTTTGATTTCAGACTAGCAATTTATCCACTAAACTTAATTAGTGAAAGTAATTGATTTTTATTTCATTAATACAGACTTTTGGGGATAAACTTCTTGGGAACATGTCATGGATAATTCCAATGATGGTTGCAATTTCTGCACTTGGTGGATTAAGCGTACATATAATGACATCGTCAAGGATGTGCTTTGTTGGTGCCAGAAATGGACATTTTCCTGCCATACTTAGTCATATAAATGTAAAAAGCTACACTCCAACCCCTGCTTTAGTATTTTTGGTAATTATTATTAGTTTAAATTAATGTTACTTCAAAAGTCTTAAGATTAATGTAAATTAATTTTTTTGCAGTGTATTTTGTCACTAATGATGTTATGCACCAGTGATATTTTTGTATTAATTACATACTGCAGTATAGTTGAATCAACATTCATTATGCTATCAGTTGCTGGAGTTCTGTGGCTTCGATACAAGCGTCCAACAATGGAACGACCAATTAAAGTAACCTATCACTTTTATGGGTACAAACATTTTTGTATCAGATTAAATTCATTTCATATTTTTAGGTATCGCTTTGGGTTCCAATTACTTTTGTAATAATTTGTGCATTTTTGGTATTAGTACCATGTTATGAAAGGCCTTATGAAGTGATTATGGGAGTCCTCATTACTTTATCTGGTATTCCAGCTTATTTATTTGGAGTAGCTTGGAAGAAAAAACCTTTAAAGTTCCAAGAAATCAATGGTAAGTTCATTTTACTAAATTTATTTTTATAGTTGGTCTCTATATTAATCATTACAATTAAATAAATTCAATCTACATTCAAAATTATTTATTATAAGCTTTACTATTTCATCAAATTTTATTTAATGATTAATAAAATCTCAATACATTGCATAAACGAAATACATTTTTAAACTCATTTTAAATGCATTTTCAGCTAAAACCACTCATTTTGTTCAAAAATTATTTATGTCTGCAAAAGAAGAAAGAGATGATTATTAATAAGATCTGTTAACATAAGGCTAAAAAACTGCATTTTTATGGACTGGTTAGACAATAAAATCACATCACATCTTTCTGGTAAAAAAGTACAGAAAATTAGCATCATGCTGTATAGAAATATTCTATTGATGAAATTTTGCGTATGACTTTATGATTTCCTAAGTAAAAGTGGATAATGGCTATGATTATTCATCAGTAAGTATTTCCATTTCAAATGCAAGGGACTCAAGTCAATATAAAGTGATATATGCTTAATTAATTGTAGGACATAGATTTTATAACTTAAAACCGATTTTATAGTATATATTTTGCACTCAAATTTAATTATTTTAATGTATTTTTAAACTTCTTGTGATTCTTTTAGATAATAAATTTATAAATTTCTACATTGTATACAAAGCTTAGTTTACTACATTAAATTAAATTGATTTTGTTTACTATATATTTATACTTTAAAAGATTAAGAAAAACCTTTTCCATCGTGTAAATTAATCATTAAATAAAATAATTTTAAAAGGAAAATCTCATAATTAAAACATATCTGATTTATTATTTCGTTAAAGCTTTCGATCAGTTAAGATATTCTTTCTACAAACTTAATCTTGTCAACTTTGTAGCTGTTAATATATTAATGTATATTATTTTATATTGACTTTAAAAATATTGATATCTATCGTGTTAAAAGTGCTTTCATTTATCATTATTGAAGTTATGTAATACGCAATATTAATAATTTTCATTGATATTGAGATCACAAATCTAAGAAAAGAAACGTTCTTAAGTAGTGTTTAGTGATAATTTGAATTAAAAAATTACAGATTATGAAATAGTCTTATTCAAGTTTGATTTTGTTAATAGATATTTTGTAATTTGTAATTTTTAAAATAATTAGCTTAGCACCTGGTACTTAAAACGATATAAATAATTTTTATGAGTGAATCTAAATATCTATGCGCGAGTACAAAAAAAGCTTAATCAATCAGTTTTTAGAATAGCAGAGGTATCTTAATTCTGGTATTGTACCAAGTATAAGTATTACCAATTATTAGTCAATATATTATTTTAACATTTAGGAAAATAGGCTAATGTTTATATTTATTTTAATAGGGCAATAAAACCATTTTAAATAATAATTTTATTATTATTAAATAGTTATTTTACAGTAAAAGGAATATTTTTTGTAACTGTAAAATAATTTTGATTACTTAATTTATTAAATTCAAAATAGAACTTTTTCATGAGTGTTTTGGGCACAAAAGGTTTACTCATGGTTGCCCCTGTCCCGCACATAGCTAAGCGGGTGCCGCGGAGACCTCCTTTTGATAAAAATAACAGTGTGTGTATAAAAATCTACTTATAACTAAGGTATTCCTATTATTTTATTGAGTGAGAATTTATATTGTAAGATATCTAAAATTGATTATATATTGTAAAAAAAGTTTGATTGTGTGTAAAGTGTTATACATCAAACGTCATTACTATTGTAAAAAGATTGTAAATGAATGAAAAGTAATTTGAAAAAAAAAATTTATCCACGTTTCAATTCAATATACAAATTGAAATATCATCAAAAATATTTCGTGATTTATATACATTTATACAAGAGACTATTTCTAATCGAATTTGTAAATAAATTTGGAAAGCATACTTTAATGGTTACATTTGAGTTATTTGTTACAAACTGTTTACTTTTCATTCATCTTTGTTTTATATGAAACAATGAAAGTATCAATTCTCTAGGCATTTAGATGCATGTAAATCTTGAAGCTTGGGTCATTCTAGTTGAATATAATTGTCTTATTAGCATAAAAAAGCTTCACTTTCTGTGCTGGATTACTACATTATTGTGAACAAATCAGTTCAAAAATATTTTTTATAAATGAATATTAAAAGGCCTTTAGTGTAATAATTTATTTATGTATTACCAGATGCTTCTACTACTGTAATATAAATGTCAACAAATTTTAACATTTATAAGTATTTTATTTTCCATTTTTATTAAATTCAATTAAAATATTTCATAAAGTCTATATTAATATATACATTTATAATATAAGTATATATTATAAATTCGTTAACAGAAATGTGCTTTGAAACTCATCTTAAAATGAAATTCATTTGTTGATAGTTTGAATATTTTATAGAATAATTAATATAGATTTAGTGGATGTCAATAATGTTTATTATTCTATTTCATACTTTACAAATTCACGCACATCTAGCTTTTTATTTCAAACTGATGGACTGTGATAACTAATATTGTCATAGTGTAATTCAAGGAGATATCTACAAAATAAATGTAAAATTATGAAATGTGTCTATTGTAGAATAAAATAGTAACATATAAATCCATTTTATAATTTTTAAGTCCACTAATTTACGAGTTTGTACTATTTTTTTGATATTTTATATATGATAAATTTATTGATGTACTATTACTAGTTCAGGGACTCAAATAGTTTGTAAAAACATAAATAAAATCATTATTATATTAAACTGTGTTTTACTATTTTAACACAATAACTCAATATATTGCCTCTTTCTACATCTAATTCAAAAGTGGGAACTTAATTTTGTCAAAACCAAACATTTGTTTATATATATGTAAGATGGAATGTTGTATACATATATATTTCAACAATACTGTACAATAATACAACAATAAGATACAATGATTAAGCTAATAAATATTTCATTCGCATTATTTTTTAATTTACAAGAATTGCATATTGCAATCTTTCATTTTAGATGAAGCAGCTGTTAATGAATATCTTCAGGATTGAACATTCCCTAAAAAAATTTTAATTTATTATTATATGCATTATATATTTTTGTTCTGAATGTAAACAAAATTAAACTTTTAAATACTTTACTATTTTGTAATTGAAACTATTAAATTAAAAGTTTGCTGATTCGTAAAAAATATAAAATATATAAAAAATAGAAAAGCTTTTTATTAAACTAAGGAAAAAAATTTTTCTATATGATTTTATTTTTTGTATATCTATAAGAAAACATTTGAAACGTTTGTTTTAATGATAAAAAAAACGAAGACTATAAATTAAATTTTTTTAAAATTATAAAATATCTTATGCATATTACCTTAGCTCGCCGAAGAATTGAATCTTTACTTGCATCATAAGGATGGTCTTTACTTGGAATTTCCAAAACTGATGGAATAGGCTGTGTATGGCTATCAATTACATGCCGAATCATTTCTGCAATCTAGAATATCAAATAACATGTGAAAACAGTTTAATTTGTATTAGCTACATATCAGTTTTGTTAAATACTTATAACAATTTCATTGAACTAATGACAGTGACTTATTGATTGTTTAATTTGTATAAGTTACATATCAGTTTTGTTAAATACTTATAACAATTTCATTGAACTAATGACAGTGACTTATTGATTGTTTATATGGTTTGAAAACACAGATCTAAATGACTTTGCATTACATGTACAAAAGGTATTTTTATTTATTTTATATTATTTATGAAAGTATATGATTTAAATTAAATTAAACGACATTTATACTTTTGTAAGTAACTACTTCGGAATTTAAAATTTAAAAATCATTTTGAATTACTTAGCTACAATTAGTTTAAACGGATGATCAGTATTGTTGGTATGTAATAAAAAAAGTTGTATGGATCTGTTATATTGACTTTACAATGTTTTAAAAAATTTTGGGAAATATAAATAAATAAACTTGTTACCTACAAATAATGTAAACTTAAAAATTATTTAGAACTACTCAGTCGCAAAGCAATAAAATCATTAATTTTATGAGCACAAATAATCATCTATAAATAATGAAATCTTCAATAATGATAGTTTATTTTTTCGATATAGTTTTAGGTATATACTTTCAAAGCTTCAAAGTTTGAGTATCGATTATTAAATTCAAGCTTTGCATTTCAATTAACGGTACTATAATTATATTTGTATCAATTCTACTGAGGTTATACTTTGTGTAAATACTTACATTTTGATTAATGAGGATAATATCGATATCGTCTCGCTTGATGAATCTTTTGAAAGTTTCTTCAATGTCACCAACAGCTGTGTCTGAAATTTAAATAACAATTTAATAAATCAAATACGAGCACAGGTGAAAAATGCAATAACAATATATTAAAGTCTCTTTTGTGTAACTAAAAATTGCATTATTTAATTAATTGACCAACTTAAACTTACTTTTATCAACAACCATGAAATTTGGATGACGATGCTTATTGATTTCTCCAACACCTCCTAATAGAAATCCAACACAAGTGTCCTGAACAATAAAAAAAAAAATTTTTAGTTTGTAATTTGATAAAATATAAACAATTAATTCATAATTATAGGTAGCGAAGTACAATTTAATTTTCTTCATAATAATTAAAAGTCTTTACCTCATCACCAATAACAGCCAAAAGTTTTCCCTTTCCTGCAGAATGGAGCGACATTTTTATTTTTGACGGATTTTTTTTCTTACACGAACTTTTCACGAATGAAAGAGTAGATCTTGTGATCTTTCAGCAGAAATCAGCTGACCTAATCGACACGCCTAACGTAAAGGCTGATTTCATCTCATTTCTTCTTTTTCTATTCGGATTTGGACGTAAAATACGCAGGAAGCTTCCTAGTGGGCGCCCGACGCGCTCGTTCGGCCCGTTAGGAATTTAGGATAGTTCTTATGCACTGTCCGCACGTTATTTACAGAGGTCGCGGGTGTGCCCGAGGATGCAAATGGGGATTAGATAAGGGCTCGTTCATATGTGATTTGTGTATTAGAAGTAGCACTAGTGCAGCTAATAGCAGAGTAGCTGTGTGTGAGTTGTAGGTATAGCAATAGTATAGCAATATACTCATAGCGAATATTTTGAATTGTGAATTAAAACTTGATACTTGAGAGTTGAGGTTGAGGTTGAGAGCTACTGTCTATATAGGTTATGTTTATCACAAAACTCTATAATGATGACAAAGTATTATTCTAGTGTTTCTAAAGTGCAGAGTATGACAGTTTTAAGAATATCTTCTGCATTGTAGTACCTACACGAGCTGGCATTAATTATTCAATTGTGTCATCAATACAGTTGCAATTGACGGAATAAAATTAACTATTGCTGAAGGTAAAAATAATTAAAGTATTCAATCAATGACATGAACTGTTGATGAAACGTAAAATCGTTCTTTATTTTAAATGTAATGTATTAAGAAGCTTATTGATATTGTTAATAATGGTTGTGTTCAATAAAATTTAATTTTTAAAAAGAAAATGAAATATAACCCTGTTGAAAATATCCTGTTGCATTCCTGTTGAAAAAAATTGAATGTGAACACTCGTTGAAAAGTGTGAATTTAGATTTTAAAATTGATCTATAATGGCATTATATTCTCCACTTCACTTATATACCTGGTTTAAAATAAAGTCATCTAAATTGAAAATGCTTTTTAGGTATTTTATTAAAATGTATTAATTATAAGAAAAACATTAAGGTAAATGTATTAATTATTAAAAAACATTAACTGTAGATACCGAAGATAATAGGGTACTTAATTGGTATTTACAGATTAAAAGATGGCAGATTATTTTGATGAAATGGGATGGACTCCTTTAGGAAACTCAGAGGCTCCGAATCTTTTAATGCAAATGGCACGATTTTTAAGAGATTCAGGAATGTGGGAGTTGTTAGGTCAGCATGAAAAGTTACCTCCTCCAGCATCTAAGGAAGTAGTTAAGAATTTAGAGGAACATGAATTTAAAAATAAATCAGGTAAAATTTTAATGTGAATGTAAAAAAAAAAAATTATAACTTTATATAGTAATTCTACAAAAAAGTTTTGCACTTTATTATATTTTTGCATGTATTGGAATAAAGTAATATACAGTGTAAAACATGAAAGTAACTGAATAAATGTTAATGAAACATTAATGCTCTTTGACATTAACTTTTAAAATTTAATTAAATTTTAGTAAAATAGTATAACATTTAAATTTAGATAAAAATTTAATGCAATATATTAATCATTGATCCTAGGAAACAGAGAACAGTGTCCTGTTTGTATTAAAGATTTCGAAGAAGGAATAATTATTAAGTGTTTACCATGCAAACATTCTTTCCATAAAGAATGTATAGTACCTTGGTTAGATAAGGTATTTTACCATTATAATTAAAATATATATATAAATGTATTCTTTAAAGAATTAAATTAAATTTTAAAATTTATTCTTTTAGACAAATTCTTGTCCATTATGTAGGTACGAGCTACCTACCGATGATGAAGAATATGAAAGCTACAGAAAAGAGAAGAAGAGAGCAGTAGAACGAGAAAAAGATTTAGAAGTACTACATGATTCAATGTTTTCCTAGTACAAACCCAATATTTATAATAATTTATAAAATAATGAACTATTACTACTGTGAATGCACCTGCTATTGAAATAGCTCCAGGGATCACATCTGTTTTTACTGGTGAGAGGATTGGTTATTCTACTGGAGTTAACATATTGATAGCAGTATTAGTCTATTTGGTGACTATTTATGCAATTTTAGGTGATTTGAAGACTTAGTTCAAGAATTTCAGCCTTAGGATATAAATGTTCTTTTAAATAAAACTTTAACTTAACAATGATAAAAACCATAGTTTGAACTCTTCTATCCTACGAGTAATAATTTTTTTATCCTATGCAATAGCTGGGTGCAAGTGCGACGACATCTATTCTGTTTTCTGTATAAGAACTGTATTAGGAGAGGGGGGGGGGGCATGTTTTTAAGAAATTTTTTGGGGATACAGATAGTATTAATTTATTCAGTCAATTCCCATATAATAATACAACATTTGAACAATCTTTTCCTAAATTTTCATTGCAACATATTGAAAACTGAGCGAGTGATAGAGAATCTCTGGAGGCACCTTGAAAAAAAGTTATTTTCGGTGCACATCATAACTCGCAACAGAATCATCTGAAACAAAAAAAATCAAAATTCATTTGTTAAAGGAGATGTTTCTCGAAGTAATCGTGGAAGGATTTTTTTTTTCGATTTTTCAATTTTTCGTATCACTTGGAATCCAAGAAATCGATTTTCGCTAAAAAAAATCGGCTTATTTATTATTGTAAAATTAATAGTTATTAAGAAAAAAAAGGTTCCAGGGATACCTGGTGAATGTGTGGGAACTCGCTCATTCCCGCGCTCCACAGTACCTCGCGCTGCTCTCGCTAGGCGGCCGAGCTACACCACAGGCCTCTCGCATCAAGCGACAGGAAAACGCCACGATTTTTTTTTTTTTTTTTTTTATGGTGGTTAAAAAGGGAAAAATCGCTTCGCGACCATAGACAGGCTCCAGATCCCGCTCCCGAGGTCAGAGACATCGAGTTCGGGGCCGTCACCCGCCCGTGAGCCGGCCAGAAGACTGCCGTCAGTCAGGGCCGGAATGGGTGGGGCCCATCCCGTCCGAGG
>UELU01126171.1:0-11764 GCA_900490025.1 Megastigmus dorsalis
AAGTATTTAACCGAGAATCGAGTATTAGCTGCTGGTACCTTGGTTCTATCTATCCTAGACCTTGATCAGGGTAGTTTTCATAGTTGGTAGACCAAACTAGCCCTGTGTTTATGTTTCTGTGCCAGTAAGCAGAGTATTTGAAATTTCACTATGCTCAAATCAAGTATTTAACCGAGAATCGACCACTAGCTGCTGGTACTTTGGTTCTGCCTATTCTAGACCTTGACCAGGGTAATTTTCAGAGGTACTTAGGTTCTACCAATCCTAGACCTTGATCAGTGTAATTTTCATAGTTGGTAGACCAAACTAGCCCTGTGTTTATGTTTCTGTGCCAGTAAGCAGAGTATTTGAAATTTCACTATGCTGAAATCAAGTATTTAACCGAGAATCGACTACTAGCAGCTGGTACTTTCGTTCTACCAATCCCACATCTTGACCAGGGTAATTTTCATAGTTGGTAGACCAAACTAGTCCTGTGTTTATGTTTCTGTGCCAGTAAGCAGAGTATTTGAAACTGCACTATGCTGAAATCAAGTATATACCGAGAATCGACTATTAGCTGATGGTACTTTGGTTCTACCTGTCCTAGACCTTGACCGGGGTAATATTCCGAGGTACTTAGGTTCTACCAATCCTAGACCTTGATCAGGGTAATTTTCAGGGTTGGCAGTCCTAACTAACCGTTTGATTATGTTTCTGTACCAGTAAATAGAGTATTTGAAATTTCGCTATGCTGAAATCAGGTATTTAGCCGAAAATCGACTACTAGCTTCTGGTACTTTAGTTCTATCTATCCTAGACCTTCATCAGGGAAATTTTTATAGTTGGTAGACCAAACTAGCCCTGTGTTTATGTTTCTGTGCCAGTAAGCAGAGTGTTTGAAATTTCACTATGCTGAAATCAAGTATTTATCCGAGAATTGACTACTAGCGGCTGGTACATTGTTTCTATCTATCCTATACCTTGACCAGGATAATTTTCATAGTTGGTAGACCAAACTAACCGTGCGTTTATGTTTTTGTGCCAGTAAGCAGAGTATTTGAAATTTCGCTATGCTGAAATCAAGTATTTAGCCAGGAATCGACTACTAGCTGCTGGCACTTTGGTTCTATCTATTCTATCTATCCAGAGAGAGATCTAATACGTTAGAGATGTTTTAGAAAATAAATCGTCTGTACAAACCTCGATGATGTTTCAGGACTCTTTGTTCTCAGACTAAGCGATCGAAGGAATGAGCTCCTCAATCGTATGGAACTTTTTGAGCAGGCCTTCCTCTCTCTTTCTCTCTCATCTAACGTACGGCTGGTGATGTCATATTTCTCCAAATACGATGCTAGCTTCTCAAAAGACGATGGCATGAATCTGAAAGAATCTATAAACCTAAAGTGTATATTAGTGTCATAAAGTATATGTATCGCTCTTTATTTTCTGGAATGAACTTCACGCGTCTCTTGAGAATGGCAGAAGTTACGAGCTCCTTGATGATGAAATGTGAGTCGTAGCCAGTGAGATTGTGGGACACTACGGGTATGAATCTCGCGTCCTCAAAATTGATGTTGCATCCTGTATGAGCAGCTCCTCTGAATCTGAAACAAAGCAAAAAATAAAAGAATAATGAATGGTTATGAATTTTTTTTTTTAATTAATATTACTTACTTTCCTGTCATGTGACAGTGATCTCTAACTTGTTTCAGGCTTCAGTAGGCATTCAAAATCGGCATATATTACGTATGGGACTTTGATTTGCCGACTATATTCGTTGAACAAGAGGATGGTTTTCTTGAGTGATGGTAACTGAATTTTGCACTTATTCAGTTGCTGACAGTCAATTTCATGTTTCGCGAGTTTCTCGTTAGGTTTAAAAAAATGCAGACACCTGTCGCAAATGTAGCACCTATTCTTACTATTCGTTAACTGAGTTCTTACCAAACGCGATAGATTTTTTATCCACACATAGTGGAACCTTAGCACTGCATCGTTGTCGCCTCCGGTTTCTTCTTCATCATCCTCGTCGTCGTCGACATAGTAGTTTTGCAAGAGGAGCAGATTTACGTGAGAGTCTTCTTTCAGCGAGGTCACGTGAAACGGTTGAACCTTGTATCGATACATTTTTTTTCCAAAATGTACACGTTGATGGAGAGATTGTTTTGTTTTTCAAACTTGCTTATCTGCTTCGATGGTACAGGAAAGACGATTCCATTGAAATTAAGCTCGTTTTCGAATTGTTTGTATAGATTTACTCGAGTTGAATTGCGTTCCTGTGGATGTAAAGCAGAAAGTACTGCCCATATAAAAGATTGGTCGTCATCATTGTGTACAATGATACAAGCGTGCTTTTTGGCAATGGCATCCGGTAGTGTAATATAGGAGTTTCCTTTCATCTCATCTAACTTATTGATGTAGATAGCGAGAGTTAAAATTCGTTGCAGATTCCATCCCGAATCTTTCTCTTCAAATTCCTTCATTTGTCTCTGCAGAGGTTGCTTCATATTGCCATCCAACCACTTTTCCAAATCTGTTGTTCTGCGAACAGAAGCATTCTGGGTATTAAAATACTTAATTTCACCACCACTTACCGAATCACTTTTCTGAATCACGAATTCGGCCGAAAGTTCAGCGTTCACTTTTAAAGCACTATGTTCTTCGAGGGTGGTCGCGATTTTGGACTGGAATACACTCGATGCGTCATCCATAAATGAGACGATATCCAGATGCTGTAAATTTGATATTACACCAGATCGTATGCGCTTTTGGAACGCTGATTGCATATTGTCCT
The DNA here is from genome assembly GCA_900490025.1 of Megastigmus dorsalis. Classification (NCBI taxonomy): domain Eukaryota; kingdom Metazoa; phylum Arthropoda; class Insecta; order Hymenoptera; family Megastigmidae; genus Megastigmus; species Megastigmus dorsalis. Next base: position 2,777 of record UELU01126171.1, read on the forward strand.
ATCGAACTTTGTCCACTGATGGTTCCCGTTGCAACCTGCTGTCTGTCTTCAGCAAACTACGCAGAGCATGTTCAATCCGTAATAAGTGCGTCATAAACGTCTGATACTTGTGTTTCTCCACTTGGGTAAGCGTTCCCGAAGTTATCACATTCTCCAGAGTTTCGATAGCTTCTCTATTCAAATTTAAGCACGACTCTATCTTGGTGATATCTGCCGTGCCATTCTTAGCAAAATCCAAAAATTTGAATAATAGACTCACAGTTTTTGTATAAAACTTCAGAGTCGCCATGATCCTCGATGTTTCAGAATTTTAGCCTGAAAATCTGCAAAAAATATGAAAAAATTCTCTCTCTCTCTCTTACCCAATACTAATTCACTGCACCTCGGATCTGCTACGGGCTTCCTCGACTTGATGCTGCGAAATGGCGAGCTCCTTAGATGCACTCTCTCCCTCTAGAAGATACTTTGTAGCTGGAGTCCTCTATCCAACAGCTGAACCTCGGATCTGCTACGGGCTCCCTCAACTCGATGCTGCGAAATGGCGAGCTCCTCTAACAACAGGCTCCTTAGATGCACTCTCCCTCTCTCTCCAACAGCTGCACCTCAGATCTGCTGCGGGCTCCCTCGACTCGATGCTGTGAAATGGCGTTCTCCTCTAGCAGCAGGCTCCTTATATCTTCTTAAATCTCTTCCCTCTCTTTCCTCGTTTATTCGATGGTGGGAAGGAAGGAATCCTCTGGAAGCTGTCTCGGGAATCCTCTCTCTCTCTCTCTCCAACAGCTGCACCTCGGATCGGCTACGGGCTCCCTCGACTCGAACCTGCTAAATGACGGATTCCTCAAGTCGCAGGCTCCTTATATCTTCTGAAACCTCTTCCCACTCTCTTATTTGTTTCGATGGTGGGGGGAGGAATAGTCACGTAGAGCTCAGCAGCCTCGACGGCGCATTCGTCAGTTCACTGAGTGCCAACAATGAGTGAGAGAGGAACGATGAGATTCTGGAAGCGGAAAAAAGCAGCTCACCATTTCCATCGGGACAACTTATCGCGTCAGAGGTAGCAGAAGCGTGGATTTCTGTGAATTGTAGATGAACTTTTATGAAACTTGAATCGTGTAATGTTTGACACCATTCCCGAAGTGCTAACAGAGAGCATTTATCTAAAATTTTATCTCTATCTTTAAATAATTCGGGTAGGAATCTTTCCAACTGCATAGAAATCCCTTAATTTTAAAAGTAAACTGGAGGACGGCGCCTATTCGTGGGAACTGGCGCTGGTCGCGTTGGCATCCGAATCCACGGTGCCCGATATTCCATGACGATGTACCCCCTTGGTTGCCTCCTCCTTGGAGCTCCTCTGCTGCTGCTGCTGCTGCTGCTGTTGCTGCTGCTACTGCTGCTGCTGATGTTCACGTCAGGCATATGGAAAGGCATTACAGGTGATGGTGTGGGCGGCAGCAATAGTAGCTGCAGAAGATCCGGAGGCAGAACTGCTCTGCTGATGCTGCTGCTACTCACATCGGGCATCACAGGTGGTGGCACCAGATCCACAGGGGTACGCGATGGCGCACACAATACGGGTAAGCTATGCTTCTGAAACAAAAAAATGCAAAAGAGAATATATTTACCATTATGAGAGTCACTCGTAGACAACAGCGACGACTATGGCAATAGCATAAGCTGGAACAAATACAGTGACTCAGACGACGGTGGCAGAGGCGACGCCTGATCCTGGAAATGAGACGGCAGTAGAGGTGGCAGTGGAGGCAGCAATGAAGGCGGTGACAAAAGAGACGGCAGTGGAGGTGGCGTTTGGCGATGCAAGTGCGGGTGACGGCGCGGATAATATAGGTGACCTTTGCTCCTGAAATGAATAAATTTAAAACTATTATTTCTTTTTTTAAAGGACAAAAGAATGAAGAAAAGTACTTACCGAGTCATGAGAAGATGAGGCAGGTGACAGAGACCGTGATAGAAGAAGCGACGCAGATGACAGCGGAGGCGTCAACAGCAACGAAGATGATAGAACCTCAACCCAACCCAAAATTCTTCATCTACCTATAAAAAATTAATTTTCAAATTAAAAAAAGAAAATTCTCTTGCTCACGTGCATACCCGCATACACTACATTCAATAAAAAAAAATTATTTTTGTATATAAAACTATTCACTACATATACACATTTTTTATTTTAGAATGTTAATATTATAATTTAAAAAATTTTATTGAGTTATTCGGTTATTGAGGTATATAACGTACGTGCACATTTCATTCAATTAATTTTTTATATTATATATAAAATTATTTACTCATACACATGCGGATACATTTTATTCAATAAAATTAATTTGTATATAAAATTATTCACTCATACGTACACGCGAGTACACATTTTCATTTCAATTAAAATTAATTTATGTATATAAAATTATTCGTTCACACATACACGCGCGGACACATTTCATTAAAAAAATTAATTTGTGGATAAAATTACTTACTGCAGATAATTTGCATTTCATTTTAGAATGTTAATATTAAGATTTAAAAAAAAATTATTGGGTTATTGAGGTATAAAATACACGCGCACGTTTCATTCAATGAATTATATATAAAAAATTATTCACTCACATACACATGCAGACACATTTCATTCAATAAAATTAATTTGTATATAAAATTATTCACTCAAAATTCAATTAAAATTAATTTTGTATATAAAATTATTCGCTCACATATACACACGTGGACGTATTTCATTCAATAAATTAACTTTTTTTGTGGATAAAATTACTCACTGAAGGCGATTTACACGGAGACGAAAGATGGGGAGGTGAAATTGACGGGATCGTTGAAGACGACGGCAACGATGATTCGGACTCGAGTTCGCTGCAAAAATCAAATAAATATTTTTGCAGCGAAGTCGAAGACCCAGCGTCCTGGTCCTCTGCCTTCTCCTCCTCCTCCTCCTGCTCCTCGATCGCGGCGCCAGTCAACTCCCACAATCTCGACGCAGAGGGTTTGGAAGGCCGCATTTCCTCGTCATCTTCGTCTGCCTCGTCTTCGTCCGTCTCCTCAGTCATCTGAAGTAGCTCCTGCAGTTGTTCCTGCTGCTCGGATGTGAGGCTGAAGAGTCTTCCTCGAACCTCGCCGTCGACCTCCTCTAATTCTTGTAGAAGATCCTCCACTGACATCTTCTTCGTTGAACAAGTGCAAGTATGTCGACTACTGTTCCTCTCGATCAGACTTCGCTTTTTTATATGAGTGCACTAAACTCAGTGTATGAAACCTTCTCGAAATCTCTTCTAATAAAATGATTCAAGAAGATTCGAATTGAAACAATGATTAGAAGAGAATTCGTAAATATGTAACCCGAGCTGTTTTTCTCGAAAAGATGTAACGCGAGCACCTTTCTCATCTTATTCTTTTCTTACACTGGAAGCTTCTTTAACAAATAATATTTTAAATATAAAATTTACACGGTTTTAGTTTTAATTGTATAAATTTTATATAAAGTATTATTATTTAAAAAAAAAAAGAATCACACATAACTCTTAAATTCATTTTCATATTTTACACTTTTACATACACTACTTTTCATACACTTACAAACGCAATGCATGAAAACAAAACACATGCGGTAAATACTCATTGACAAGAGAGTAAAACACTCATAAAATACAATGTTTACACTGACTGAAACTACACTTTTCACATACACTTTTTATATACTTGTAACGCGGCAAATCCTATGGACCGAAATTTCGGGCACCCAGGCAAAAATAATAACGCACGATAAAACAAATCCACTACGAATTCTAACTTAATTCCTTAACCTCGAATTTCCGGAAACTTCTTATGGAACGTAATTCCGGAAGGAAATTACGGAAACTCCGTCATTTCGGCCCATCCGACTCCCGATGACGCGATACGAAATGCTGCAGGGAACCGGTCGCTCGAATCCGCGAGAATTTATTCGTTTAAGGGCGCCAGACACTGTGTCACTCGCTGGATTTGAGGAAGACGCTATCTCTCCTTCCTGGCTGTGATGATGAGACCTTCTCCAGAGGGGGCTTCCGTCGAGGAAGTGTCTCGGGTTAGGCGCTCCCGGCGTCGAATTTTCTGAAAACCGCGAAAACTACGTGCTCGTGTCACGGCGCAACTACTCGGCGCAACAACACAATGAAATAGGGAAAAGAGAAAAAAACATAGAAATAATGTTAGAGCATGGCGAATTGAATAAATGAAAACGAAGATTTATTGTAAAGTCCTCCTCCTTCTGGCGCGATCAGCGCTAAAGAACAATTATTACAAAATGGGGGCGCTGCCCGTCGCTCGCACCTCTCACGATATAGCTCCTCGCGCAAAGCTGAGGCAGGCATTCTCCAAAAACAGACGCAAATCCCCCCTCGTTAATAAGATTCATTTTATATAACTCCTCGTGGCAGTGGTGGCGAGCATCGTCGGCGCGGACTCGTTGCCCTGGCAGTGCACCTAACCTCTCACGGCGCCGGGAAGGAAAAAGACGGAGTCGAGTTTGTTTTAGTTTCATTTATTTAAATATCCGCAATTACCTCTTGTGAGGCCACATCAGCCTCACAAATTCCCCCCTCCTAAACCGGACCACACCCGTGTGGACCGCCTGTTTATCTTCGGGCTACACTGCCACGGCTACCACCTCGATTGTCGCCACCACGCTACTTACTCCATGAGTTGGGCATACATGTCACCCATCACCTTATTTACACATCTCCTACTCTACCTCATCTCATTTCATTCATTCATTCTGCTGCTAGACGAGGGGGGGGGGAAGTATAAAAAAATGAAAAAATTAAGCACTGATCATACGAGTACCTTCTGTCATCGCGTAGTGGGGCTCACTTCTGGCGCTGTCCGTGGACCTACTCACTCGTTCTGTCTCTCTCTCTCTCTCTCTCCTTTCACATACTCGGCGTTCTCCTACTCATCCTGGCTATCTATGGCACTCCTCCTCTCTCTCTCAATCTCTAATTACCGAAGATTCTCTTCAATATTTGGCTCTTCGTTTCCTCAAGCAATCCCTCGAGCCACTCCATCAGGCGCTGGGTCTCCTCAATCATCCGCAGCCTCTCTGCCATGGTGCTTGGTGATCCTCTGGTGGCCGGCTCGGTCACGGCCTCGGCGCTCTCCCTCGCCCGTCGCTCTGGTGCGGATCCCGCCGTCGGCACCGTCTCCTCCACCGCTGTCGTCCCCTCTTGTGGGGTCCTCGCTGTCGTCGCTGGGTGGGGCAGGGGGGTCTGCAGGACGGCCTGCGCAGCCCCAAACATCTCCATGCTGATCGGTGGCGGCACCCGGGCACGCCTCAGACGGTCCTGAACCGAGGGCGGTGTCGGCAGTGTTACGGCCTCTTGATAGGGTGGGGGCGGGCTCCCACTTCGGGTAGTAGCCGCTCCCCATCTAGGTCCCACTCTTCGCGTGGGGTGGTGGCAGCTGGCGCAGCGGGTTGCGGACCGAAGCCCCGTACGGGCGCGGGGGCTGGCCGTTGGACGGTCTCTTCATACCGTATTTGGCCCGGATCCATCGGAGGTGGGGCTCGCGGTACCTCAGGCAGTGTGACATGCCGATCCCCCTCCTTCCATAGTTTTCACAGAACACCTCGGTGACCGGTTTCGGACACCGGTATTTGGAGTGTTCCGAACACCAGCGATTGAAACAGGTGTAGGGGGGGGGGGTCGACGGTCGGGTCCGTCTCTATGGGGTTTAATCCCCCAAACGTGATCCCGGCGGGCGGGCGTATCTTCCCCCGGCTCGGCGGCCCTGGAGGCGGGGAGGGTATTCGGGGGGGCTCCAACGGGTCCCTCGGGGACACGTAATCCTCATAATGGAGGTGCCGGGCCGGATTATAGGCGCGCCGCTTCGCTCCGTCTCTGGTCCTCATCCGGGGGTAATGGTCATCCTCAGCTCGTCGGGCGGGGGCTGGGGGTGCGCCATCCTCTGGTGGACTGTCGCAGGACTCCTCCTCGCTTTCTATTACGTCCGCCCCCCGGACTGGCGTGACACTCTCCTGTGTCAGCACGGCGCCTAGAGCATAATTGCTCGCATCGCACTGCACGATAAACGGCTTAGAAAAATCCGGGCGAGCGAGTACTGGCGCTGTCGTCAGCGCTCTCTTCAGGCCCTCGAACCCTTCCTGCTGTTCCTCTCCCCACGTCCACTCCTGTCCTTTGCGCAACAGTTTGAGCAGGGGTATCTTCAGCTCGGAATCATCCGCTATGAAGCGCGAGTACCATTCCACTATTCCCAAGAATCTTCGAAGCTGCTTAACCGTCCTCGGCACTGAAACGTCATTGGCGCATTTGTAAGTCCGAACGGCATCCGGGTGAACTGGTAGAGTCCCGACCCCGGTATGGCGAAGGCTGTGTACTACTTGCTCGCTTCGTCCATTGGCACTTGATGATACGCCCACTTCAGGTCTATTTTTGACAAATACCGCGCTTTCCTCAGCTTGTCTAGGATATTATCCATGCTCGGGATGGGGTAGGCGTCTTTCACCGTTACCGTGTTTAAGTCGCGAAAATCTATGCAGAATCTTGGCTCTCCGTCGGACTTCTTGACTATCACTGGGGCGCTACTCCACTCGCTCGACGACCTCTCAATTATTCCCTTGCTCAACATCCAATCGACCTCTTCTTGCGCTATTTGCGTCATCCGTGGCGACATTCTCCTCGGGCGGTGCTTGATCGGCGCTGCTCCTCTCACATCGATGTAGTGCCTCGGGTGCTTTGCTATTCCCATCACATCAGACGTCGGAGGAAGTAGGTCTTTGACTAATTTCTCCACTATTTCCTTCTCGCTCTCGCTCAGCGCTGAGATTCCGGCGCATTCGGCGATAATCACTTCTGGGCCTTCCTTCTCATACGTGTTGAACCACCTCCACCCTCCATCCGGCACTCTCCATTCGTTCGCTCTCCACTTCGTCTCGATGCCCCAATCGTGCGCGAAGTCGGCGCCTAGGACTATCTCGTAGTCCGTATTTGGCAAAACCTTAAGACTTAGCGCTCCGACGGCACCATCCACGTCTAGCATCACGACCAATTTTCCCGCTGTCCTGCTCACTCCTCTTGTCACATACGTCACACATGAGTCGCTGGCGCGTATTCGATCTTTAAATTTTTCGGCTATGGTGGGCCCCACAAACGATATCATAGACCCTGAGTCAAATAGCGCTTTGCAGACGTGGCCTCCCAATAGTACCGAGAGATAGAATCGGTTCTCAACGACTGTGCCGGTCACCTCGTCGCTTTCCTCGGGCCACTCCTCCTTTTCCACGTTTGGCGCTAGATTCATCTCTAACGGCCCTGGCGCTTGGCTGAGTGGGGTTGGTGGCGTCGCTTGACCTTCTTTTACAGGTGAGCGCGCTCCGCTTGTCCTAAATTCCTCGGCCAGCGTTCTCAGTTCCTCGTTCAGACCTTCCACGCTTCGGTGAAGCTCTCGCTTTATAGTACCCGTAATCTTCCCTGGTCGCGCTTCTCGCTCATCCTGTATTCCCTCGACAGTTGGAGACGATTCTGGCGCCAGGTTCTTCCCAACACGCGCTGTCGTCTCCTTCCTTTCCCTTTCATCAATTCTCGATCCCTCTGCTCGTCTTCTCTTCACTTCTTCTCGATATGCTACGTCCTTTTGTTTCTTCTTCTCGGTCTCCTGCGTCCTCTGGTTTCTTCTTCGCTCTCTCTTGATCTTGCTTTTCGGAGTCGCTTTCAGGCGCTATCCTACTCGCTTTCCTACTCAGCTCGATACCATGATTCTCATGTTTCCCCCCTCCTAGAGCGAGGAAAGGGGCAACCTTTCCCGCTCTACCCCACAAACCCTCTTCAGCAACTCTAATCCTTGGTGCCGATGTGCTGTTAACCGCCGGGGATTGAGTTCCCGTTCCCTGCGGTCCTACAGTCTCCGTCCACGCTGGATCGGCCGTCGGCGGTAAGGTATTTGTCGCGTTAGGCACTATCTCTACTCCGCTCTCCACTACATCGTAGGCGGTTTCCGGCCGTTCCAGGGTCCCGAAAAGTACTACGTGTAGATGTTCTCTACCGATGTGCGTCCGTCGCTGGGTTGGCACCTCAGTCTCCCAGGACTCGCTTGATCGGATGTTTCTTCAGTAGTTATAGTGGCACTATGGGCCGTCACAACAAACTTGACCTTGAGACAGGGGTCATCAACCTCTGACGAGGACAGGTATGTTTTGACGGGCCATGGTGCCACGCACAAACTTGTCCTCGAAGCAGGGGTCATTAACCTCAGACAAGGACAGGTATGTTTTGACACGCCTTAAGGCCAGGCACATACTCGCACACACAAACGAGCGCACGCACTCACACACAAACGCAGACGCACTCACACACAAACGCGCACGCAATGACGCACGAACGCACGCGTACACACAGATGCATGCATGGAATCTTGCACGAACGCACGCACGCGCAATCACGAACGCGCACATACAGTCACACACGAAATCACGCACGCATGCAATCACGCACGAACGTAAGCATGCACGTACGCACGCAATCACGCACGAGCGCACACACACGAGCGCACACGAAATGAGAGAGATTTACCTACCCAAATCGTGATGTTCCCTCGGCGACGGCTGCATAGAGACTGAATGAATCGATGGGGTGTAGCTAGGTCCCCACCACCACTTACTCCCCCCACTACAAATGTATATTTTGCAAGTTTGCAAAATTCAGCTACCCCACCACCATCGCATACCCCCCACCAACTACAACTGCATATTTTGCAAGTTTGCAAAAATCAGCATGGCAACTACTATAGATATTATCATTATTACCATTATTACTACTACTAGTGTAAGTATATTGACTTTTTATATAGAAAAAACAGTTATGAATAATACATGAATTCCAAAAATAAATAAATAATTTCAAATATATAACGATTAAGTGAGTATGACGGAAGATAGGATAGGTCGAGGGCAGTACAAGGTAAGTAGTCAAA
>UELU01126176.1:0-16701 GCA_900490025.1 Megastigmus dorsalis
ACCCCGAAGAGCGTCGGTTCGAATCCCAGCGAGGGAAAATTTTTTTAAGCGTTTAATTTAATTGCGATTAATTGTGAAGCGTGCGAACATAATAGAAAATGCGATTTTTCAGAATATTCGGTGTTTCAATATTGCGGTAAATTATTAATAGTAAAAAATAATTTTTTTTTTATTTAAATTTAATGTAATTATGCATTATATTTGAGTTACTGCATTAATACGATGAACCTAAAGATACCTTAAATTTAATGTAAATATACATTGCTTTTTAATCTAATATTATTATTAATTAACCTAATATTTAATATATTTTCACATGAAATTTCAGGTACTATGCATGAAGTTTCAAGCAAGTGCATTAAATTTAGTCAGTGAAAAATCGTATGAAATTTCATGCATTTGTACATTACTTTCAAAGCATAATCAATGAAAAATAATGTATCTACATGATTTTTATTTCATGTACGTCGATAAAATTTTGCTTCCAGTACTTTACATTAAATTTCATGCATATATTTTTAACAGTGTACGTATATCTATGCACATCCAAAAAGCACAGGATCGTTCACCAAAAGAGCTCGCACTACAACAACCGAAATGCGCTCGACCTCGTCTCGAATTAGTAATATACAACAACGATGCATCATTGCGCTTAGGCGATACGCAACCAGTCCCCGATAACATCGTGTATATACGCCAAGTTCGAATTAGACGTCCATCTCAATCTCCATCGGTGCCCAGCGCACGCGATAATGCGCATCGAGATAACAGCTACACCGGCATGGCGTTGCACACACACACACACCCACACACATACCCACATCGAGAGAGCTGTATAACGCACATGTATACATACGCTATACGTTATACCGCCATTATCGCTCGACGTCGCGCATATCGCGCCCAGAGAGAGAGAGAGAGAGAGAGAGGAGCGCGTATATACTGCAATAGACACGCGTGAGTCGGCTGTGGCTTCACCTACCTACACACATGCCTATATATATATATGTATACATATATATGCATATATATAGACGCAGCGAATGAAACGAGCGTTACTAATTTGCCGCGCCGCGTGCAGCTATCCGCAGCCTCGTCGTATATACATATGGAGAGGCACTGCACCGTATATGCACAGAATTAGTCGAGGCTTTTATATATATATATATATATATATATATGCACATATACATGTATATTAGGCTCGAGTATACTGCACACGATATACATAATATGGAGAGTTAGATTGGGATCGCCCGTTTCGCTGACTGCATTATGAATGACGCGAATCCGTGAGAGAGAAAGCCGAATCTCTCTAGCGATATGAAGTTGTCTCTCTCTCTCTCTCTAGTATATGTTTAGTATTTAGTATATATAATGCAGAGCCTGCTGTACGGGGGTATAGGGTGTGCAAGGAGGTGCACATATGTTGCCTATACTATACAGCAATTGTTGGAGATTGATAGATCGGCTATCTAATTATCCCGCTGCGCGCGCGCGAATGGCTATAATGCGTCTGCAAGTTTTGCTGGGATGATAAGCTGAAGCACTATTCTGGGGTTTATTTTATGGGCGATATATATATCTTGCTATAATACGCGAGTTACGAGCGCTGCTCTATTCTAAATGTTTGCGGTAAAGCGTAGATCCTCTGCGTCGAGTGCACCTTTGATTTTGGATATCTATGGGAGATGCGAAAAAATCATCAACGCGTCGAAAGCTATAAGGCTTCTTTGCCTACTCATTTCATAACGATTTCATTTCACTAAATATTATTCGGCGCTTTAGCCTAGAGCGCAAATAAGAGGTAGAAAGCAAACTTGATTGAATCGAAAAAGTACGTGTTTTGCATTGGATCGAATTTTCGTTTTAATACAAGATTTTCTATCAGTCGTAATTGGATTGTTATAAGTGCCGCTGGAACTCGAGGAAGGTAAAGAAATATAACGCGAACAATTTATTTTCTTCACCTAGTTCGTAGGCAATTACGTATAAAAAATGTCCTTGCTGAACGATCTAAACGGTAAAGTTGCACAAGCCGTTTATATGTACAGGCGATGCAATATAAAAAATAATTATACAAAGCAATTTTTCATCTAGATAATTATATACAGCCCAAGCAAAATTACAGCAGCTTAGCATAACCATGCACGAGGTATACGATACCTTTTTTTTTTTTGTTTTTTAAACCCAAAGAGTCCAAACAATTTGTCTGAGGAATGCATCAGGACCAATAAATTAGCATCGTATCAATTAAAGCTTGAGCAAAAAAAGTGCCTAGTGCAAAACCGGTGATCGACCGACTCACCTTATGCAGAAAGGCATCAAAGGGTCGAGCGCGCGGGCGATATTAAGAACAAGAGGAGAGAGAAAATGAGGGAATTAGCCTGGATTTCTAGAGCCACGAAAGGGCGCGAGCGCACGATACGGCCTATAGACGTGAATTTTCAGGCTACTCGTTTATAAATATTCATCGTTTGGCTACGTCGCGACGGTCGCGTGTCGTCGCAAGAGCGCCTCCGAGCGATAATCGAGTGATCGCCTTCTAACGCCGTTGGCTCTTTTATACACTCGCAAAAGCGGGCCGCTCTAGCGTGCACACTAACGGGGCGACACTCATAATCGCGTAAGACGTCTATGGGAAGCCGGTGACTCGCGGCGAACGAACGCCCCGAACGAACACGGTGAAGCGGCACGGTAACCGAATAACCTACGGCTCCGGGCATATTCCCTGCCCGTTTTCGCCATTTTCTTCTACGTGCCGCGCGTCTCTCTCTCTCTGAGCGTGTGGATAAGGTAGTGGAGCTCGGCCCACCCTCGGGAGGAAGGCGCGCCGAGCTTTCACTGTGTATATATCAGCTTCGAGCTACTCGTCTTGAGGAGGTATATGCGGATTTCACGATGGATTCGAGTTGGCGCTGTGGGTCGTTTTTCATCGCGAATATTGAATTGGTTGTGCGGTTGTGAACTTTAAAGGATGATCGACGATTGTTAACACGACTGATTGTACGTTATTGGGTTGTTATATAGCAAACGTGTATTTCGTGCTTCGTTCTTTTGAAATGAAATTATTAAGGCTATATAACTTTTTTTATTCAGTTTGTAGGGGCTTCGAATATAATAGGTTTCATAATTATACAGTTCTGCCATAAATCTCATGAATAACAGTACGACACTAAGTTTTTTTTATAGTGTCACCGGTATATCGTTCAATGATACATCGTATATAGCTAATTCCTCAGAATGTGCAATAAATTTTATAAGATCAAACTGTAATAAAATGTAAACGAATAATCAAACTTTTATCTATTTATTGATTATTGAACATTGCCTTGGTTCTTTGAAATTTTTTAATGCATTTCATACTCTTGTCGATTTTTAATTTGCATAAATAGCGGTATTTTATATAAATCTAAACACGAGCTTAGATCGCTTCGATTATTCAATCGAATTATTCTGAATAATATTTTGTTAAAAATCGACTCTAATATGTTTCGAATACTGTTTGGATCCAGCAGCTCATCATAATTGAAGATTACAATTTAGAAGCGGTATAGAATAATTTTAAAAACCTTTTACCATATACACAAATCAAATGATTGTTCAATATAATGTGAACGTGATTTAAAGAGATAATAATTACAAATAGTTGATCAAAGCATTACTTATTTGCGCAAAAGCATCATTTCCAAAATTGTAAAAATCAATTCATAAAAATCAATATTATATTATCATTTTCTGTAGTTGATATTACACACTTCTTTATATATATATATATCAGTATTTTAATTATATGTGCGATTATGCACTTATAAAACTATTGCAGAAAAGTATCATAAAAGCAACAAGACTCCTCCAATTAGTCGTACATGTATATAATTATACATTACTATCTCACAGCAATGGAGCTAAACGAAGCCCATCGTCTTATCATTCTCACGATTCACCTCGCGGGCCAAGATTTTTATCGTCCTGCCCTGTGCCGAAACGCCACCTTACTATAGGTGCACGTCGCACAAGAGCCATTCTCATCAATTGTGGGTAATTTTGCTCTAATTATTATTCGGTCGAGCGAGACACGCGCTCGCAATTATCGGATTGCGCAATGGTGTAAAAAAAAAGAGCATACAAGGAAGAGAGAGAGAAAAAAGTGTTCTCAACGCCTACCTGCCAGGCATTCGAGTCCAGTGCCAGATATGACATGTTGTCGATGTTCCAGGTACCGCCTCCCTCGGAAATGAGCGCAGACCGCTGGCGTCTTCAGCGACTTCTGCCACGAGTGACGACGATCTTATCGCAGCCTCGCTCTTACTCTCGCGAGGAGCAGAGACACGCACACCAATCACAAGTTGAGCGGACTCGAGGATCTCATTTCTTAGAGGTTATAGCTCCGCTGCTTGTCGCTGCTCTTTGGGATTGCTGTATCTGTAATGTAAGGGTGACGAAAGTGTTATTGTGATTTTGCGATGCAGGGATGGTTTTGTGTAGTTCAACGATTATGGTTGTAAGTGTTTTGTGAACGCTGTACCGAAAAAAGTTTAGCTGTACTGTCATTTCGATGCTGTAAGCTGTAAGCTATAAGTTTTTTAAATGTATACAATGAATTGAAGAGTAGTGTGGCCAAAGTATATTCCTCTTTCCGATTGGTTCCGCTATTTTTTTTATCTCACCCCATATATAAAATAAATACAATGCTCCGAAGTGTTTTTTTATCAAAATTCATATATACATATATAAAGAGGCATGCTCTTGGTTATACTAGCCCTCGACTCACTGCAGTTATGTATATCAGACATGAGAATTCCGAATAATAGTCGTACCAAAATGTGCTATATAGCAGTACCGAACGGATGCACGAACAAGAGCTACTGACTTATTTCGCATTACTGAATTAATGAGCACTGGGTGTATGCACGCTTGGTAAACACAACTTTTTTCAGTGTAACATTTTAATTAATGCCACCTTTCACGCTTGAATTTTTTTCTAATATTGTCTATGTGACTTGTGTAACCTTTGTGAATTGAATACATTTTACCACCAATTGATAAGATTTTTTGGTTTTCAAAACCTCTGCAAAAAAAAACTTTAAAAGCTATAGCAAAGGAAAAATAGCAGAAGCGAAATATATAAATTAATTTTATAATGTAATACAAATACAAAATAATATATAATTAATTATACTATTTATTGACACACATCACCTAGATCTGTTTTAAAATTGATAGCTCAAAATAATTATAGTTCATCCACCCCATGAGTATTTATAATTAGTAGATAAACAAAATTATTTAGGGCTTAATTTTGAATGCTGTGAAAAATGACACTTTTATTTTAAAATGTAAAAGTTTCATGTCTTATGGTGATATTTATTTGCTATCAATTTGAATACGTTTTTAATATATCGAGTATAATCCATTAACTACAATACTAAATCATAAAGCTGTGTAATAATAATAATTGTATCAATGGAGTTAGCGAATAAATTAGATCGTAGCTATAATGTGAATAAACTTGTACGTACACAACTTTCACCTGCGCTCAAAACATATTATATTCACGTCGTGCGACTACGGTTAATTGTTATACAGACAAGCCATTTTTCTCAATAAGTAATCTTAACCTATTTAAAGTATTTGTCTCAATCTTAATGCACATTTGTGTTAAAATTAATCTAGATATTTTCGTTTAATACTCTTAACACCAAAGTTATTAATTTAATCACTTTATCATCACTTTTACATTATAAAAACACAATCACTATCGTGCCGGAAAAGAATTTCCAGCCCACAAACAAAAACCGACAATATCACGTGTCAGAGGATTGGAAATCCAATAACAAAGGCCAGAAATTCGCTGAACAAGCTGGCGCATTACGTTAAATTGATAGTTCTATTTGCGAGCCGCGTGAAATTTGCGTAAGGAAGTTTAAGAAAAAGATTTGGGAGACCGAAAAATAGAGAGCGCGCGCTCGCGGATCAGCGGGAGCGGCAGTGGCGCGCGAAGACGAGCCGAGGAGGACCCCGTGTCGCCGATCCCTGGGGCGCTCCGTCAACAGCCAACGAACTTAGTTAAGCAAAGTTAAATACGGCTCCCCGAGGTGCCACAACCGTTTTTTAATTGCAAATGCTCCTGGAAAATGAAAGGGAAACACACGACACTCGGCGCGAGCTCCAGGAACTTTTTAATAAAGTTTTCTCCTTTTTTTTCCGCGCGCACTCCTCGCCTTCCTTTTTTCTTCTGATATTTTCACTTTTTTTTCGCCCGGCGCCGGCACTCGGGGAACCGCACAAATCCATAGACACAGCAGTTTTGAGATCTTTCGTCGACTGTTTGACGCACTTCTTTTTAAGTATCGATTAACATTATTTAAGATTTTTGTTTAATATTTAATTTTGTATATTATTATTTAATATTTAATTTTATATTTTTATTAAAATTTTTTTTATTATATTTAGATTGATTTTCAATCATAAATAAATGTATAAACAATTGGGTATAGGGAAAACTCACAATACCTCACTTATTCAGAAAACGTCATGCAAATTATTTATTTATTGCGCTTATAAAACTAACAGAATATTAATAAATTCATATTTTCATAATTTAAGCATTCAAACGTTTTTATTCCAATTTGTTTCTCACTATTCCACTCGTCCAGATATTAGGTTAGGTATCGGAAATACCTAAATGAGTGTTTTCCTTCTTTATTTTTTCGACCATTGTTCAAAACATTTAAACTACCTACACAATGACAAGCTTATGCATTATTTACACATATACAGTAAAGACATATTGTATGTAAAAAATATTGAAATACACAAATTGACTTAGCATAAATAATGCTATCATACAAAAACATTGACTGATAAATCGAGAAGCACACATTCAATTCCAGAATCACAAAAAAACATTCACGCAAAGAAAACAAAAATATAAAAGCTCGTAGCTACTTATCTCACCTTTTGGCAAAAAAAGTCTCAAACAATAGTCGAATCAGCCGCGTAGCAGCACGAATCGATCCCACAGTAGCAGTTCCATCAATCACCTTATCAACAATAAAAAAAAAACTGATCACACTAGTCGCTCACGAACCATAATATCCAAGATAGCACCGAATAGACTTCCTATGCTCGCGTCGCTCCACATAACCACCACAGCCGAGTCACCGAGTCGCAACCGAACGAAACTGAAAGGCAAAAAAAGTCTCGGTATAAGAAAGTTGTATCAGACTATACTGTTTTTGGGGGACAGTTGTCAGACGTATATAAGATGTCTGCGCGGGAGTAGCAGACCACTCGCGAATCGCCACACGCCAGGTTAAGAGAAGACGAGGAAACGTAGCAGCAGCAGCAGCAGCAGCAGCAGCACGCGACCGCGAACGCGACGGCCTCTCTGTGACGTGTAACGAGACGCGCAGACAGGGGGTAGAGGGAGAGAGAGAGAGAGAGAGAGCGCGAACGAGAGCGAGAGAGGGAGATATAGAGAGATGGCGAAAAAGGGGGTATTTCGCGAGTATGTACTGTACGCGTGGGTGGACCAGCGTCTGTATGTGTGTGAGAGTACGCGCAAGGTCGGCAGGCTGGATATATGATATTATATGCGCGGAGAGGCTCGCGTCGGACGGACGCGCGACGTCTAATCCTACCCGCGAGGAATTAAGGAGAGGACGTAGTGGAAAGGAGTTTGTTTCAGGATTCAATCTCTCTCTCTCTCTCTCTCTCTCTATACTAACCCTTTCTCTCTCTCTCTCTCTCTCCCCACTCGCTAGCTCTCTCTTGATCCTCCGTTTATATCTTCCCATCTCCCTTTTTGCGCTGCATTATACAATCTCTCGCGGCCCTCTTTGGGTTATAGCTCGATGCTTCTCTTCTTTTATGGTTAAGCCTCCCAGTAATTCCTTCTCCGTTATTGATATAATATTGTGAATATTTAAATTAAATCAGTTTCTAAACTAATGAAATCGACATTGTAGGAGTTATTCAAATGTTTTGCTTATGTAAGACCCATTTCATACTTGCTATATACTAATTTTATATATATATTCTATTGATTCTAAATATGCTCTAATCTTGTCTGGTAGATGTACAGAGAAACTTTGTTACAAAAACATTTATATTTCGAATTCAAATGTAAAACGGTGATTTGGAAAATATTAATCTACGGATTCTTAAAATTAAATACAATAGTCTGCAATATCGATGATGTATTTAATACTCTGGCAACGTTCGAGCAAATATATTAATTAAATATCGTATACGACACATAGTCATTGGCAATATAATTGTTGAAAAAAGTCGATGCGAAAGACACGAAACCATCCGCATTAGCGCTCCCCATTTAATAACAAAGCGATAAGGACCGAAATAAAGAAGTCAATATACACGAGTAAAAAAAGAGCTGCAGGAATGAAAGAGGCGCACGCAGTCGAACGGCCAATTATGCTAAATACCGCTGGAGGCCCTATATATATATATGTGCGCGAGGAGAGAGAGCCACAGAGTAGAAATCTCGCAAGAACCGGCGACTGCCGAGCGGGAGAGAAATGGCGCGGGCGAGCGAGAGAGGACCCCGAAGCTGGGGGTCGCTGTCCTACACACCAGCCCCCGAAGAAAGAAACGTCGAGCGACCCGCAAAAGACTCGGCAACAGACCGACTACACACACATATATATATAATAAGGGAGTAGCTTAAGCTGTCGTACCGGGTATACAGGAAACCGGAAGGAAGCGATATAATACTCGCTATATGTATAATAAAACGCGTCGCGCTACAAGTATATGTATGGGAGAAAGACTCTGGGCGTCGTGGTATAGCCGAGAGAGAACGTAACACCGCACGTGGCGCGTCGCGACGTCGCACTGCGCTCGGGGCTAGAGAGGCGTCGCGGCGCCCCCGCCTCCCACCACCGCACCGAACACGCCGGCATCCTCGGCGTCGTCGTCGTCGTCGTCGCCGTCGCCGCCGCCGCCGCCGCTGCCACCCCCTACGGGCACGCACACGCGCGCATCTCTTCCTCCTCCTCCTCCTCTTCCTCCTCCTCCGCCTGCTGCTGCTGCCGCTGCTGCTGCCGCTGCTGCCCCCCCGGCGGCGCCGCCTCCAGTAACGCAGGCGCAGACGCCGAGCGCTGATACGCGACCGATCTCTCCCCCCACCCCCCATCTCTTCTCCTGGCTTACCCCCCTTCGCAACAGGGGCGGAGGGGGGAGGACGGCGAGAGGCGCGCATGCGCAGCCAGCAATCGATGCTCCCTTACCTGCCTTGCGCTCTCTCTCTCTCTCTCTCTCTCTCCCTCTCTCGTAGCCTCATCCCTCGCTACTCCTCCTATCGCGTGTACGTATGTTGCCTGCCTTGACTACGACGCGGGGGTAGAGATCCCCCTTTTGGAATCCAACGCCGCTGCAGCCGAAGCTCGAGCCCTCCGTATCGCGCTTCTGCTGCTGCTGCTGCTTCTCTATATATAGACAGGACCGACGACGAGGAGACGCGTTATGTGTACGTAATAGTCGAGAGTTTTTTCAGACCTGCTTTTTCATTCTTCCCTGCCTTATGTACTTCTCGGTTTTTTTTTTCTTATTAAATTCGTCTCGGCCGGCTTTCATTTCCGTTCTGGCTCTGTGGCACAGGTCTGAGAAAACTTTATAAGCGTTGATTTGCGGGAGGGACGGAGGATTGCTGCCAGACGCGGGGGAATATTTAAGAAACGAACTTTGGGGGGATTTTTTTTTAGGTCTGCGTGGGTCTGTATTATATTATACGGTTTGTGAGCTATGACAACTTTTTTTTTGACTTGTACAGAGGTTTCGGGAATAGAAGAGAGAAATTTTAAGGTACCTAATATGTTGTACCAAAAAGTGAATCGGTGTACTTAATTTTATATCTTTAAATGTATAATTTGATACAATTTAAAGAGTATTTTGAAATATATTAGAGAATTACGTTAGATCGCATTGCTTCGATACAATTACTTTTGTGACTTTATAAATATTTCAGGTCAATTTCTGGTGAATATCTCAATGACACTTTTAACAAATTTCATCCGTTCGAGGAAAGCTTATGCAGACGGACACAAGCAGCTGCTATATCAATTAGGAACGTACATCGTATGGTTATAGAATTTTCAAGTTAGTTGTCTTGTTTTCGTCCTGCTACTGTACAACAATCCAGACACGCACACGCACAATTCTTTCCATAAATGATACTCCAGAATCCCAAAGACTTTTAAAACTGGTGTAATAGAAACACGAAGCCCCAGAATCTCACCACACTCAGAGTCATCGCTCCGTTTCCTCTGCATTTCTCGATCTGTCCTAGCTTCTTTTCTTCCAATCTCGATCCTTCATTTGCCCTTCCAATTTGATTCCGTTTCTGCACCCTCTCTCTCTCTCTCTCTATATATATATATATATACCTCTCTTTATCTCGCTCCTCCCGCAGCTCTCGTTCCCCTGACAACGACAAAGGCAAAGTCGCGCGCGCGCGCCTCTCAGCCTCTCTCTCTCTCTCTCCACCTTTTCTCCTAGCGCTACCGTAAAGCGATACCCCCCGCGACGCTGCCGGCAAATCCACGTGGATTTTGCGCTGGTGCGCGATCGCGTTTCCACTATATATACTTTTCTTCCTACTCGACGCCGCCGTTATACGTTCCGGGCTGCTGCCGTTGCTGCACGCGGCTCCCGCGTCTTTGGCTCTGATTGTGTTTGTGCGCTCTCGTGTTGGGAGTTGCGTGCGATACATGTAGCGAGAGATTGCGTGAGAGATGGAGTTGTGTTTGTTGTACGGCGTACGTGATTTTCCGCTGTTTGCGCCTGGGTTTTAAGCATTCGAGGTGACTTGGCTTTTTTTTCCATCCACTCGTTATGCACTCGCGCGATATAGTGACGTCTGTATATAGGAAATTAGTACTTTGTTCAACTTAACGTTTGCAACTGATATAGTAAATAACTGCTTTGTAAAATTTGCGATAGAAGGCCCCTTTTCCATGTGTGTAAAAGTATTATAAAAACTCTGATTTTAATTTGCCGAGGCTTCTACTTGATGAAAACAAAATTATTTATTGTTTAAAGTGTCATATGAATATAACTTTGATTTTGTTTGTAATTGCTTATTGATTATAGATTTATTTATTAAAAACAAAGTGAGATCTTTAAAATTTATATTAAAAACATTTTGTTGGCTTCCAGTAATTAAAAACAGGATATATAGTCATAAAACATATAAGTATAGAATACTCTGTTACTTACAAGAAGCGTACAGATAATATAAGTAATGTTCTTTTCATGCTTATAGATACATACTTTTCAAATTTTATGAGAGCATACGCTATCGATATAAAAATATAATTCTAGATTAAAATCAAACTTGAACAAGTGTCAGAAAGAATTATATTTCAAATACTCAAAATGCCCATGAGTCTCGAAATTTCCTTCCAAGCTGCGTATTATGTAGTCATCTATTGTATATTATATAGTAGTTCACGTGCAGTTCTATTAATTACTTTTTCATTTTATTCCACATCACTAAAGTTCTACCAAATTTTTGAACGACTAATTTTCAAATTATCACTTCGTACACATGGCACGGCACCAAATACTCATTTTTCACACAACGTAACGAGAACATGTACTTATTCATCCATCTACAAATATAGCGACGTATATAGTATCGAACGGAGCAGTATATCATCGAGACAGAAAGATAAACAGACCTTAAACAAAAGAGTGGCGAAAAAAGAAACTAGAATTTTAAGCTCGCACTACACCGAGCAATCTTGATGAAAGTTTAACGCCAGTAGGCAGCTGCGGCGCATTTTCCGCGATAACCCTGGAACCCGTCAAACGCGTATATATACATAAGATTAAAGCAAAGAAAGCCGAGGTCAAAGCATCCTCCAGCGACTTGTACACTATATCGAAAGGTATGCGGTGTATACTCCTGCACAACGATCGGCACCGAATGCGCGCCACGCCTATGCGCGAAATCGTGATCGGATTTGCGACCGCCGACACTGAATCGGCCGGGACGAGGCGATGAATGCGATTATAAAGAACCCCGCGCGCGCCGAGGAAATGGAGTGAGGAGCGCGTTCTCACGAACTGGATCACGATCGAATTTGTCATCCGTTTATACCCGAACCCCCGGGCCACTTGTCAAGTGCAACAAATGCTCTTTTGTTGTGGAGCACCGACTCTGTGTACGTTCTATTATCGCGTATAGGTTTTGAACTTGTTAAAATTCTTGAGCAACACCTTTGTCACTTATCGACGATCCACTCCTTGTTACTGACGACGATTATATTTTTAAAATCTAATATTACGTTTGTGTTATTACTATAAAACAATTATATAAATGGAATAATATGGCAATCGTTAAAACTTACGCAAAAATAAAAGTCATCCTATGTAGTCCTGATATGACAAATATTAATTAAGAAGGCAGTACTAATTAAGAACTTCCAGATAAATAATAATAGTCTCCTTTCGTGTGTATACATTACTCTGGGACATTGTTACGAAAACCCTCGTGTAACATGAAATTTGTTTCTGTAAACAAAAAGATTACTCCCATTAAACGATGTATATCCATTATTCAATTACAGTCAGCCGCATCCGTCGTGATTAAGTAAATTAAAAGAAACGTGCGGCGAAAGAGTAAGTTTTAAATTGAAATGCAAGCGATGTTGCAGGCGCACCGCACACATTGGCCTCTGCGCACCAATGCAAAATGTAGATGTTACACGATGGCTTCTCGCATTTTCGAGTGGCTTATCGGTACGCGGGATCAAAATTCCAGACTGCAGCAGGCGCGAGCAGAGCCTTTCCATGCGATGAGAGAGAGAGAGAGAGAGAGAGAGAGAGAGAGCCGCATACCGCGCTGCTAGATGCCCAAGGGTACCGACACCGCCGACACCCCCCCTTTTCACTCGGGCCGTAGTAACCGCCCCGCGACGTCTCGGAGTCTTGTATCCGATTTCTAGGCGCTATGCAATTTTAACGTCAACTTGAATAGCGAAACTGTACCGATGCCAATAATTTATTTCAAGTAGGATTTTACTTTTTTATCTCCCTGCGATAGGTTCTTTACATTATCTGTATTATATGTTGGTTTTATTACGATAGCTATATTTCACCTAGATGCATTCTTTTTAAATAATGTATTAAGTATAATGTACAGCATTAATTTATTTACTCTAGTATAGTTATTAAATAATAGCAATAATAATGGTTAGCAAAAATAATTATCAGGAATTCTGAAATGTCTAAATCTCAGTCGTTTCAGTGATTTCTGGTAGTCCAGAGGATTATAATCATAAGAAATAATCGTTAAAGCTAAAAAAAGTAAGAAAAGTTTATAAATTTAAAAAGACCTTATTTTGCCTTCAATTCTTCAAAATTGTTTTGTATAAATCATTTACAATCAACAAATTTATTGAAAATTAAATATTTTAGTACCATTCAAAATAATAACCTTTATCTGGATCGATACTTTTTAATGGATAAAATTGACATTCGTCATTTGTATTAACAATTTTAATTTAAGCATAAAGCTGTCGTGTCAAAAAATTCATATGTAATATTGTGATTTATTTTATGTAAAAGAATCTCGTATCAATGAACTATAGAATTTCAATTGAAAAGTACACAACATAGTCCCGTTATTTGATGGACATTGTGCATTTTCTTCTTTCATTAAACATTTCATTTCATATAAAAAAAGAAGGCCAGAGAATAAAGGCCAGAACAAACATTACACAATCAATGAAGAATCCTCGATCAATCGCAGTATAATATGATAGACGATAAAATCGGGTGTAAAAATTTCCCCGCAACCTCTAAAAATTCAGCATTGTATATTAGAAAGGAAAAAAAGCCTCGAAAACCCGCTAGAACATATATGTACACGAGAGGCCAAGCCTACCCACGGTGCGTGTCTAACGAAGCATGTAGCGTGAAGGATTTGTCCATTTTTTTCCTCACTCGCTCTCTCTCTCTGGTTGCGGTGGTCCTGGAGCGAAGAAAAACGCTCGCCATCCATCGCAGTCCTATCTCCCGCGTCTACAGTAGAAAGATCTGTTTTGAGAGGTGAATTCGCCACGCGCTTAAGTCAACATGGAGTTCCAAAGCGGCCAACTCCCTCACCATCTCCACAATGTAGGAAAGTCCACAATGGGTCTTACGCAACGATGTTTTCACAAACAGCCGCTCGACGTTCTATTAATTGATACAATGGCAGTTCTCAACAGTTCTTTTTACGTGGCAAGAGATAGTACGAGATCAAGATGTGGATGAAATGAAAGGATTTGCGGTCCTTGACGAAGGGCAATTCGAGAGGAGTATCGATTTTGTGAGGGAGATGTTGGATCAATGGGCTCGCTTTCTCTCGATGGATTTCATCGATCCCTACGAAGTGATGAGCTTACGCCTCGGGGCTCTAAGCCAATATAAAGGATTTTTTTCTGCTGCGTCCTTTTTTTACGATGCCAAGATGGAATTTCGGGGACAGGCGCTCACGGTGACTGTTTGCTTGCCCTCCTCAATCCGACTCAATTTATATCCCCGCACCCGTTTGTGTATATATGTTCCCAAGAGGCCTTGACATTCAGAATTTTATAAATATTTTGGTAGCATCTGAAGAATAGACGGAGCTTTTTATACATCGCACAAATACCCTATCAAGTGTATACACACATTTAAAAAAATCTATCTAATACAATCTCGTTTTCTAATCGACATCTTCTTCGCATCGAACAGCATTTCAAGCAATATATCTCAGCCACCGAAGTTCTTGTAAAACCCATCATAGATTTCATCGCGTGCTCCGATGCTAACGTCCCGTACGAGAAATTCAAATCGAAGTTTCGCGCACACTATACCGCGATCGACTTACCGCAATTGCATACAAAGCGATTCGCGATCTGATGCACAGTGCATAATAACGTTGTCGGATCTTTTGATAGAAAGCTCTCTCACCGTTAACTACTCTATAGGAAGAGAGAGGGATAGAGGAAGAGAGGGATAGAGGAAGAGCGAGAACGATGAAAGTTAGGTCATCTCTTGAGATAATTAGGTAATTAGGGTAAGACGGCGATCCACGATTGGCCAGGGCAATGTGTATATATATCGGTACATTGCGCGCAGGGCTTCCTTCTCTCTCTCTCTCTCTCTCTACCTCTCCCTATGTCTTCCTCCATTTTCCTCCGCACGGATAAACACATGCGCAGATTGCACTGCCACGCGGGCGGCGCTCTGGGGGGAGATCTTGCTCGTAGATGCATGCAATTTAACTAGTAATTCCGAACTTACATCACGCGCGGGGCTTTCCTCCCCCCCTCCTTCCTCCTTCCTCCGTACCCGGTAACTTCGCCGGAGTAATGACGTGGCAGTTTAATTGCATTACCACGGCCTAGTTACTGAGTTATTGCGCTATACGTGTTCTCTTAACAAAATGGATTACCTCTTCCGGCTTCTCTTCGTCATACGATCGAGCGACGGCGTCGACAGGACGGGACTTCGCGACGCTTCGATTGTCTTTACGAAGTTCCGGCGGGAACAAGTGCCGAGATTCATTCCGACTCAATAGGTATTACGCGGTGCAAGCTACCTTAAATAAATTCCTGTATAGAGTTCCGAGTAGGAGCTTATAAGACGCTTTTTGTGGAATCGACGACACTGGGGAAGGTATTCATTCATAGAAGGATGATTCTGTACTAGAGAGACAAAATCTTCGAAAAAAGATATTGTTACAATGGGTCTGGTTTAATCTCGATAGGTTTGATTATTGGATTTGTAAATTATACACGTGACGATATGTAAATAAATCTAATTTTAATAATAATATATATGTATATATTTATGTTTTCGTATGATGTAAAGAAGGAAACAAAACTGCAATGTGATTGTCCGATACTAAATAATTGTAACGACTTTCATAGATATCGCACAGATTTAATCTCATAAATACCTGAGCTTAAGAGTCGCGCTCTAATACCGATGATTATCCTGAGATTAAATAACAATCAATAACTTGATAAAAATTTAAAGCGCATTCAAATGGTTGGGTGTAATGGCTGATGAGATGCCATGTATTATAGTTCAAAGACCTTTGATTTAAGTCATGAATTATACCTCGTATCCTGACATTTAATCAAACTGTCTATGAAAATGAAACAAAGCGCGATTCAGAACGAATAAAAGTAGATTTATATATCGTAATAACTAATATGCTATCTTGATTCGACTCTTACGAACAATACATTTTTTTATTTCACATTTTGATATGTTATGTACAAAAAATTGTTATGTACCATTTTTTTACAAAAACGATATCTAAAAAAGTTTGGGGGTTCAAAATTTGTAATTTCTTACATATGCCTTATATTTACTTATATTATCTTATTCTCTATTATAATTTATCGGTAATTCCTGGGTCGAGTGCACTTCATTTATGATCATTTTATCATCTCCTAAAGTTTCAAGTCAATTGGTTAATTTGTTAAAGACAAGTATGAAAAACTTTGTAGGAATTTCGACGTTGTAAGGGCGAGAAATATAAATTTGTAGTAACTCCGACCCCTTTCAAATTTGAAAATAATTATCTATAAGCTATAAACAATTAAAATACACACTCACTAATATACATAAACGAAAAAAAACTGCCTATTCATATAGAAATCCTTAAGAAATGTTTCTCTTTCGTTGAAAATA
>UELU01126191.1:0-17174 GCA_900490025.1 Megastigmus dorsalis
CGTCTGGATAGCGAAACAGAGAGCTCACATGGAGATGATGAAGCAGAAATAGTAAAACAAGATCCGAAATTAAATAAATCACGCAGAAAATATAAGAAAAGAATCACCGAAGTGGAAAAACTAAAGGATATTCCGGATTATTGATGAAAGCTAGATTCGTAGTAGATGTCGAGGAAAAAGATGCACAAGGAAAAGCCGGTCTTAATATATATATATATATAGAGGAATCAACGAATTTTGGGAAACGAAAATAAATATGACAAAGGAAACAGTATTAAACCTACGGAACCGGATGGAAACAAACAGCTCGAAAAAGATATAAAAAACGATGGAGAAACATCTACTAAAAGAAACATAACAGGGTACGAATTCGAACATGAGTACTATAAGATAGCTCACACAGCAAACGAGAGCTCCAGTTCAGACAAATCTATGAGAAGCATTCCAGAAATAAGAAAAAGTAAAGACACAGAGGAAGCTCCAATAGAAAATGATGAGATTAGAAGATATGCAATTTATAAACCTGGCATATGTTGTGCTGAACCAAATTTACAGAAAGTAGTTGATTTAGATATATTAACTGATGGAAACTGTCTTTTTGACTCTCTCAGCAAACTTTATTAATTTAAAAATTTCTTGTGAAGAGCTACGAGAAGTATTATTAGAACACCCATCTTTACATTCATGCGGAGATCCTATAGAAGCGGCATATATCTTATCTCGCGATAAGGAATTTGGTAATGCCGACTGTATATACTTATTCTCGCAAAAATACCAAGTTAATATATGCGTACATTACGAAATAGCGGATGGAAAGATACAATACTGTCATTTCATTTATGAAGAAACATCTCCTTTCATACATTTATATTTGCTCAACCTACATTATACGCCAATTTGGATAATAGAAAATACATCTGAAGTATGGCGGATTACACAACAAGAAGCAGAAAAAATAAATGCTCAAAATCGCAAAATAATTAGCGCACAGCAAGACTCAGATATACGAGACACCGACTACAATATGGACTGGGATTTGTCATCATCAGTTCACCACTCTTTAAAGTATACAGATAAGACCTTTAAAACCGATTGCTCTGGGGCATCGGACTTGAACTCGATAGCACATGAGAAGCAAGAAGAGGCAAGGACGCCTGACAAGGACAAACACGAAACTAATACGGAAATAAAAACGCCGACGCAAGTGATAGCGGGTCAACTATTTCGAAATTTTCGATAAGTAAAGTACTAGACGAAAATCTGTAATGACGACGTTTATTCGTCTACGAAAAATAAAACAATAATACAAAAATACGCGAGGTGTTAGTGCGTGCGCGCCGGCCGTTGCCGTCGAACGCGCACACTTCAATTTAAATCCCACTGGAAATAACGAACGAAAGGCCGAACGTACCAAACGTTCGAATATTCTATCTGCCGAATATAATATTCCGGTGAATATTATATTCGGCTCGGCGCGTGTATAGCTTCGCTATACTCGGAGACTAGCTGTGTCTCCGACGTAAACGTGCCGGCGAGTGTTTACTTGCGCAACCTACGAGAGTCGTACAGTGCTGTACCGGTGCACAGCGACTGCTCTCGCAACCGTGCGAGTATGAGAGAGAGAGAGAAAGACGATACGAATAAGCGTTCGGAATTCGTGTCCGAACGCTCGCACAATTCTAATTTCGCCGCTGCATGTGTAATACAAAAGTACTTACTCGGTCTAAGGAGTATCTCCGCGCAAGGCTTCTTACTATCGTCGTTCTCTCGTGAGTGGCCGGTCGGTCCACTCACCACGCAACAAAATATCTGAGGGAAGTTGCCCGTCCCTTCGCATGCCGCTGGAGCTGGAGTAGCCGGGGAATATTCCCTCCCGAATACGTGGTGCACAAATGGCAGGAATAATTGCTCACTGCGCCGTATGCTCCACCACACCACTCAATAATTCGCACAACACAAAAACCCGCGCAAGTCGATCGCTCGGTAGCTTTCCGATCTCGAGCACGTCCGTTGCTGCTCGCAGTTGCACTCCCGAGCTTTTTCGGGGCTGGCGCGTCCTGCCGATCGCGCCATATCTCTCTCTCGCTCGCTCTCATAGTTAGGTATGGGAGCACCACCGGTAGGTGCTTCCCTCCCTCAAGCGCGGCAGTTAAACTAATTAGCCGCGCTCGTCCCGTTGTTGCTCGCGAAGACGCGAATTATTCCCCGAAAATAATTACGCGTCACAGTATGCACTTTGCGTTTATTTATATCATTTTTTTATTTGCACTTTGCGTATATGTATTTGATTTGTACTTTGCGTATGTGTATTTGATTTGCACTTTGCGAATTGTATATTTCACTAACTATCCGAAAAATTGTACCGTTTAAAAAAAAAACAATCATAAGATTGTATCCGAACTAATTGTAAGTTCTAATAATAAGTTGATAAATATCTCAATATGGATCGGAACAAAATTAAAATTTTCTAGTATATTATTTTATTAAAAATTGTGAAATTCTGGTATTAATTGCATCAATAAATATGCGCGATATAAATTTAATAAGTATCCAAAAATGTTTAAATCAAGAATATATTTGCACCAATTGTGATGTTTTAGTGTCATATGTTAATAAATATCTCCACAAATACTCAAATCAAGAATCTATTCGTACCGGAATCAATTGTAATGTCCAGTATAATATAAATAGCAAAATAAGCTATTATTCGGTACCGGAACCAATTGTAATGTCCAGTATAATATAAATACCAAAATAAGGTATTATTCGGTACCGTAACCAATTGTGATGTCCAGTTCTCACTGCTAGACGAGTATGTCTATGTGGATAATGCTCCACCGATATTCTTAATTATTTAGAATTTTGGATTTATTTATCAACGATAGAATGAATAAATTTAGGGATTGTCGTACTTACTGCTTGGTTAGTATTGAACTCTCGTTCGGCTTGGCGCTGTAGATTGATGGACGTGGTTTATTTAAACTAAATCACTTTTTAATCAAATGAAATTTTCTTTATTGACTTCAAACAAGTATTATAATTTTAAAAATTATATTAATATTTAGACGGATGTAACAATAGTTAGCAAAATTACAATATATTTATTTTTATGGATTTTGAATTTTTAGTTAATAGCCTGCGGAGCATGGAGCGTCGTGGCAGGTAGATCCTGAGGAGCACGGAGCTTCGACACAAGACCTAGTTAAAGACTAGTATGTAGCTTTGTGCTCGTTTCATACTTATTTCGAAATGTTGGGGAATGCATCGTTTGCATTTCGCAATCTAGCGCTTTTCGATTGATGATTGACCAATATTAAAAAGGTACGTCGTACGACGTGACAATACAACGCGGAGGTGCTCTAATTGTGATAAGGTGTATCAAAACATGTGCAATAATATGACCGCAATAGAGGGTCTTGGACATAAAGTGCAGTATAGATGTGAAAGTTGTAATTCTGAAAGCAAGCGTGTGTCATTGCGAGTCAAATCAAATGTAGACAATAATAGTTCAGTTATTTTAAACAAGCGCTTGACAGAAAATGCTTCTCTTAGAATAACTTCCGATAAGATTGTAATAAATGAGTCGCTGCTGCTGCTTGTTAAAGGGAGTGAGATTCGTTCTTCTACTCCTGCAACTAATGAAAACGCGATGCATAGTAGCAATGAGCAATCATTGTCTACTAATACGAATAATAGTAGCATCGTTGTAAATGCGCCTCCGTGCAGCATGTCGTCGACCATGCTGGTCCTGTTTAATACTCAGTTTCAGTTGCTCTCAAGTACGATAGATGATTTTCGGACTCCTATTGTGCCTAAACTCGGTACTGTAACCGCTTCTTCAACTACTGTACCAGCAACAGGGGAGTTGATAAATAAACTAATAGATCGAGTCTACTCACTTAACGACGTCATTAACTAGCAGCCATCCTAGCTGTAGGGCCTGCAGAATAATCGGACATTGTTATTGAGAGAGAATATGCTGTTGAAAGATCAAATTAATAATTTAGTGAATAAAGTAACCGGCATAGTCGACGATCACAAGCAACATAATTTTAATTACGACTCAGGCGATGGTCACCGTGACACCCTGTTGAATGATAATAGGAATACAAATGACTGTGATAATATTTGAAGTAATGAGTCTCAAGCGTGCGTTATTATTCTTTATTCAAACAAGTCTGCTGCAGTTCGCCGCCAGTGTGCTGATGGCTATGAAGAGCGGGAGCGGACCGAGTGCTGCGAAATTATAATTATTGGAATAGTAGGTGATGATGTTTACACGGTACTCGGTACGGTTCTGCCTTCACTCGATAAAAAGGTCATTTATGAGGTCACAATTCTTCGGCCTCGGCATGCTGTCGGGGAGCGGGTAGAAAGATGGGACCAAGGGTGACGCGGTATCCGGGTAAAGTAGACCGCCGTCTTGTTTGGTTCGCCTAACTAGTGGCAAGTATGTGCACTCTATCGTTCAGGCAAAGCGTTCGATCACTAATTTTACCACTAGAGACATCAATCCTTCTTGCTACGTTAGGTGATCGTCGCTTGCCAGACAGACGCATATTTATTAATGAAAGGTTACCTAATTATTTATATAGAGAATTTTTACCTCTGAAATCAATTGCGATTTAGTTGGGATTTAGGTATATCTGGAATAGGGGCGGGAGGTTCTTGGTCAGGAGGAGGGGACGTGAATGTGCACATACTTTTAATCCGGCTGCGGAACTCAGGACGATCGCGGATGCTTGTAGCAGGTCTGGCCGCCTCCTTGCTCAGGTCTTTGATGGGTGGAACGGATGCCACTGAATGACTGGGCCGGGCGACCGTTGGTGGGGTAAAAGGAGTAGATTTGAGAGCGGCATTTCTCAATGTTAATTCACTTAGAGCTCACATTGGACAAGTCCGTCAATTTCTTGCGGATAATTCGTCTTATCACCTTTTGGGAGCTGCTGAGACGTGGCTTGGCCCAGTTGTCGATGATGATCTGATTCGGATTGTTGGCTATAGTCTTCTTCATCAGGATCGCAATGTAAATGGTGGTGGTGTTGCACTGCATGTGCGGAATGATTTGAAGGTTATTATTCATGATAAGTCAAAAAGTACTAGTTCCGTTAAGCCATGTATTCCTGAATACATTATGTGCTCTGTACAGCAGGATGATTCCCCACCTATTTTTGTTAGTGTCATATACAGACCACCGAAAGTTGCTTTTCAGAATGATCCTGACTTTTTAACTTCGCTTCGTGGTCTATGTGGAGACTATACTCATAAAATAATTATACGTAATCAGAATGTAGATCTTTTGTCGGTATCTGATGATGCGGGATTAATTTGGAGTCTTGCTGATGAACTCTCGCTGAAAATCATCCAGCATGGCTCGATGCACCTTATTTCCACTTCTCACACCTGGATTGATATTATGACGGTGGATGACAACGATACGGTACTAAACTACGGGAACAATTTGACGACTTTTCATAGCAGGCATAATATTATTGATGCACAATATTATTGATGTCGCGCGCGCGCACCCGGCTCCTAGACAGTGTCGACTTCCCGTGTGTGGTCGCGCAGCAGTAGCCCCCCCCCCCCGCCTCCCTCCCGCTCATCTCTTTTACCCGTGGCTACCCAACCTCCTCCTCGTCCCTTGTCCCCTCTGCCTCCTCTACCTCTCCCCGCGCTCCTCCTGTAGCCGATTTAAATATCAACTGAATCACTGACCTATAGCACCACTGAATCATGTTACCTGTGGACTGCTTCCCACCTTTGGCTTCTCTCTCTCTCTCTCCCGCTCTTTTGCTCCTTCCTTCTCACTCCTAAGAGATTTACCAAACACAATCAATAATACACCGTAGGTCTACACTCTTATTCTCCTCCCTGTGATACTTTTAGTTACAGGGACTATCGCAAAATTACCCTATTGAGTTAAATGAGTTGCTACATGGCTGTGACTGGTCGCCATTAGCTTCTCGAGACCTTGACTGTGATTTGGATAAGCTGCTTGAAAGCCTTGGATCAAATCTATATAACGCAATTGATGACTTGGCACCGTTAAAAACAGTAGTCCCGAGAAAGGGCAGAGATCCGTGGATTGGTCCAGAGCTGCAGCAGCTCATAAACAAACGCAACGCTACACATAGATGTTATAAGCGAACCGGGAATGCTATTTTTCTTCATGAGATTCTGCGTCTTCACAGTGAAGTCTAGGAACGCATGGATAGGGAGCGTACCTCATTCCTTCGTGATCAGTTAAATGCGCTCGATAATAAGAAAGATATATGGAGGGAGATGTGCAACCTTGGTTTATTGCCGAAGAGTAGGGATGAGTTGCATGGTTTTGGGACGGATGAGCTCAACGCTCACTTTACGGCGATTTCAGTCGCGCCCAACGATCACATAGATGATGCGATGGATGTAATTTTAGCTGCCTCAGAGGACGATTTTTCATTTAAAACAATTAATTTTAATGATGTAGTCCTTGCTATTTCTCGAGCTAGGGGTGCGGATGGATCCCGCAGAGTGTTATCGCATGGGCTCTTCCAACAATTGGTGAACATCTTGTACGTATTTGCAACTTCACCTTTGCTCAGGGAGTCTTCCCTGGTGCCTAGAAGAGAGCACAACTTGTTGCTCTTAAAAAAACTGCAGCACCAAGTTCTACTTCTGATTTTCGTCCCATAGCCTTGTTGTTTTCTCTCTAAGGTACTGGAGAAGCTTGCACACTCTCAAATAACGGAATACTTGACGGCGAATAGCATTCTTGATTCTTTTTTAGCAGGGTTTCGACAACACCACAGTACGCAGACTGCCCTGCTTAAGTTGATGACATCCGCATGGGCATTGATAGAAGAATGATTAATTTGCTGATGCTCTTCGATTGACGAACCCTGGATTTCTCGTGAGCATCCGGCGAAGGGCAGGATGTGAGAACGTGACCCAAAGGGGGTAACGTTACAACGTTTTATGTTTTTTCAAGGTTAAAACGAGAAAATTATTAAAAACAAATGTCACTACAAGAAAGCTGAGGAAAACATACATCGAAAACGAATACCAACTTTTATCGATAGATGCATTTTCATACCGCAGGAACGCGTTCAAAAGGTGAGGTTTTGGGCGCCCGCTTACCGGCCTGGGAGGTTTGGCGTGAAACGCCCCATATGCATGATGCTGACTAAAGGGCTTATACAGAGATATCATTGTGGAAATGTGATCACTTATATTTTAGGCCTGTGGTCGTAGCGGCGGCGATGGACGCGAACCCGGGGGAAATACGCGTAAAGTAGCTTATAAAGCGCGGGTCTAGCGGCGCGGGCGGCGGCAACACGCCCAAATTAGCTATTGAGGCGAGTGTCTCATGGTGCGGGGGAAGGACACGCGCAAATCAGCTTTTACAGCGCGTGTCTCGCGACGCGGGGTTAAGCTCATCGCTGCCGATGCACAACTGCAGGCACACGCACACGATTATTCATAGTAAAATAGATGCACCTGTCTCTAAACCATTGAATGAAGACAAGCGATTCTTTGAGGTTGCTTCAGCTGCAATACAACGGTCGCCTTCGAAGAAAGTATAAAAGAGGGAGCCGAATTAAAATACTCAATTCACCGAATTACAGTGATAAGAAACTCGACTATTGGACTGATCGCAATGACTAATGCGTAACGCATGGACCATTGCACAGCTCTCTCTATCTCTCGGTCTCTCTATATCTCTATCTCTATCTCTCTATCTCTCTATCTCTATCGTATGATGCAATATCCGGTATATGCGCAGCTTAAGTTCTAGAACCTTCTAGAATATTCTAGAGAACTTATGACGCTATTTGCACCTGCACGGCTCGACCAATCACGAGTGGTGGGGGGCGTAGCACCGGCCTTACTTACCTATTACTGGACTCGTATCCTGCACAGAATTTATATAGTTACATTACATCATAGTAAAAGTCTGGTAGATGACCGCTACATTCTCCGTGAATTTCATGACGATAAGGATCTATAAAATAATATGAATAATCTTTATTATCAAACACGATTCAAAAAATAGGGATAGATATTGAACGAAAATAAAAGACTTAGAAAGTATATTTCTATAATTCGCTATATTTTCTTGTATAAAAATGACTAAAATGCTCTTATTCATTTATGTCTTTTCAATAGCATAAACTGGTAAATTAAAACAATTTGAACTCGTTGACATATACGATCTACAGTATAGAATATTGTACTTAATATTTATTACATGGTAGTGAAAGTAACATCTTTGCGTTGCCTACGTCTGCTCCATTTCCACGTTAGTTGAGAATATTTGAAGGAGAGCCATAGATTCTTGCGCTTGGCGTTTATCTAAAAGAACTCTATCAGAAGCTTCTTTCAATTGCTCGAGAAACAATCTAAAACACAAAAATAATCTTTTTTCAGTCACAACTAGTGTCCCTGCAAATAAAATGATGGTATTGAAAATATAGATTTAATATTGCAGTTTTCTTTTGCTGTTTCTGAATACATTTTAAATGCCAAGTATAAGTACCGCAGGGTGTATATGAGCCACCTCTCTTTATACTTTGAATTTCTTTTTAACCACATTAATGGTTTTTTAATAAATAAGGATTTGGGCGGACCTACAGCGCCAAAATTTTGAGCACACCTTTTGAAAGCTTCAAATTTTCACGTAAGCTTTGGGGCTAATTATTCTTTTGCATATAAGTTGCAAAATTATTCGTTTGAAATGTAAGTAATTTTGCAACTGCTTTAAAGCTAATTATTTAGAAAAGTTATGGTCCTGTCGAAATGAGCCTTAGATATTCGAAATATTAAGATAACATTCTTTACTCCACGATGATTAGTTCATAAGATATTTTTTTTTTTTGAAAATTGATATCTCGAATGCAAACTAACATTAAGGAACGAACTTTGATCGACAATATTCAGAAAAAGTTCAAATTCATCAGAAATGTTAAAGCTTGTCTTATAAGTGAGTGATTGCAAATATATTGGACTCGGAAGTTGACGCTGAACGAGGACCTCCTATGTGCGCAGTAGTGGAGTGGAGAGGTGTCGCGCCGGCACCAGTGCAATTGTTTATGAATTCTCGGGTCCAAATCGACGTGGCTCTCTGTATCTCCGGAACTACTAGACCAAATTGAACGTTTTTTTTTCAATTTGGGCTGTCTTGGAAAGTGCTACACGATTATTAGATTAGACTTAACCAATTCTTTTATTTAAGCCCTAAAAAAACAGTATTTTCTTTTTTTTTAACTTATGTTCATAGACTCAAGTCAACGCAACTGACAATGCTTGGGTAATGTGACTTAAGGGGAAGCTGTACTTAAAAAGTGCAGCCTACCTTACCGGTATTCTGATTTTTCAATTTATGTCTGCAGGGATTATCATAATTACTTCATAATTTGGCAAACGATAGGAAATAAAATATATTTTGTACGTGTGGTTTCTGTGTATCGAAACTCTACAATAAAATAAAAAAAAACATTCTCACGACTAATAGTGGAATTGTAAGAATTGGGAGTGTCAAAGTCCTACAGTTACCACTCAAATTGTTTTACCGATCGGATATGAATAATTAGTTATAACTAAATAAATAGGTAAACTTATGCAAATCCCAAATACAGGTGCACTTCGTCTATTAATTATCTATCTTCTAGTAAAATTTCAAGTGAATATTTCAACGACACCTTCAGAAATTTCTGCACTGAAAAAATAAGTATTTGTACCGAAATGAGTGCATTTTTTCGGTGCAGAAATTTTTAAGGGTGTACTTGAAATATTTACTTCAAACTTTGCTAGATGATAGATAATTCTTAGAGGTAGTGCACCTGTATTTGGAATATTCATAATTTCAAGTATTTATTTAGCTATATCGAATTATTGAAAATCCAGTTGGTAAGGCAGAAACTGTTTTATCGGTCGGATGTGGATAGTTAATAATAACTAAACAATTACTTAAAATTATTCAAATCACAAACACAGGTGCACTACCTCTATGAATTATCTATCACTTGACAAAGTTACAAGTAAATATTTCAAGTACACCCTTAAAAATTTCTGCACCGTAAAAACGCACTCATTTCGATGCAAATACTTATTTTTTCGGTGCAGATATTTTTGAAGGTGTCGTTGAAATATTCACTTGAAATTTTGCTAGAAGATAGATAATTAATAGACGAAGTGCACCTGCATTTGGGATTTACATAATTTTACCTATTTATTTACTTATTACTAATTATTCATATCCGATCGGTAAAGCAGTTTGAGTGGTAACTGTAGGACTTTGACACCCCCTTATATATCTTCTCGTCTATGATTTCATTTAAAAAGACTGTCTTAACATCCATTTGACATGTCTCAAGATTGTATTTATTAATTATTGCAATAACTGCTTTCACCAGTGGCAGTCTTGAAACAGGAGCATATGTCTCTCTTAGTTCATAGCAATTCTTGTCTTTAAATCCTCGGATTACTAAATGCGCCTTGAAGCTCTCTTTATTATAACTATCTAGTTTACGTTTGAATACCCACCTTGAATCAATAACATTTAATTTTCTTCCATCGGATATTCTTTCACGTCGATTCACAATTATACAGACCTGATTCTTATTCATGGACTTGAGTTCTTCTTCAATAGCGCTTTTCCAATTATCTCTTTCCTTACTTTGTATAGCTTCGTTATAATTTATAAGATCTTTATTAATATTTGCCATCAAAGCAAACAACACTTCATCATATCCTCCTTCCTATAACATATAACACTTCCGCACCCTTCTCATCTGATTGCTCTTTATCAGTGAAGATTTACAGTAAGGCTTTAATTTGACAGGTTTCATCAATCTGCAGTGTGGAAAACTCGTGTCATTCATGTTCTCATCTTCATTCAATTTCATAGTTTTAGCTAGCTGTCCTACCTTTTTCGATCTTCCCTTTTCTATCTGTTCTCTCCCTCCGTTTTAGACTTCTCATCTATTTTCGTCTCATCTTCATCAAATACAACAAACCACTTGTCCTTGTCTAATCTTTCCTCCGTGCTAGGAAAGTTTAATATATCATCCTTTTCATACAAATCACCATACACAAGTTTCTCGTTATACCTAATATTTCTACTTTCGTGGTATTTACTCTCTTCAGGCTTAAGAAACAAGTATCTAGTCGGTGTATATCCCACCAAGATAACTCTCCTTCGTTCAAATCTAAACTTCGGACCAGTCTTTCTTTGAACTTTAATATATGCAACGCATCGAAATCTTTTGATTGGTTCTAGTCTAAAACTGTGTTGATTTGCAAATTTATTTTTCCAATGGTGTTATCATATTGATTGATTATTGGAGAGTTCTATTATAAGCATATACAGCAGCTGAAAGTGCCAAATCCCACACATTTTCAGGTAACTTGGCATCGTAAATGTATAATCTCATCTTTTTCTAGATTGTTTGATTGAATCGTTCTGAAACTTTTACAGTGTACCCGCCTGTAAATTGGCTGCCTTGATCTGTACGCAAATAATATACTTTAGCGTCATGCACCAACATATTTCTAGTACTTCTTGCAAACATCTCGAGGCAGTATCCTGTCTCACCTTCGGACTTTATAGAGTATGCCATTGCTAGCCGGGAAAAATCATCTACGAATACAGAAATAAATCTGTAGCCTTTGGGATGAGATGATGAAGAAATTGGACCCATTACATTAGAGTGTGTTATTTGCAGAGAAGCTGTAGCTCTTCTACGTTCGGGAGAGATAAAGGTAAGGTGTTAAATCTAGATCTAGCGAAAATTTCACAATCTTTAACACAATCATCAAAAATAGCCTTACTCAATTCGTTATTATTCGGAAATTTTATTTGTAATGCCTTGAGATATGCTACAGACGTATTACCAAATCTTACATGCCACAACATTGCCTGATTATTTTTACTGAATTTGCTATTGATCTATAGAAAAGGTGTTTCTTCACCGGTTAACTCAGTTAAAGGCATTCATCCACTTCGTGGACCTCTGGATCCCAGATAGTGGTGTCAAAGTTGGATTGTACGTAAGGTATATTTTTAACCTTTTGCTTTGTGGCTTTTTCCTTAGAATCGTCATCTTTAGACTTCTTTAGTGAAAATTTCTCTTTCTTATCTGAAAACTCTCCAGACTTCTTCTCATCTGTCTCGTTAAAAATTCTCTGAGTTTCATTGTCAGTTGCAGATTCGGAGTTGAGACGGTCACACGAGCTGCGCTTTGCGTCTCTTTTCGCGATACGCGTCTGCATAAATTTTATTAATTAAAGTTCGGACTCGAAAAGTCGCTTGTAATATCACGTAGGGCTTTTCGCGTGATTCGCGGTTTAGTTTATGTTTTTGTCGCTGAAAAATACTGCTGACGTTGAAGATAAATATATTTTATTTACTCTTACCTGACTCGCAACGGTAGACTGATATTTTTAAAATACTTCGTTTTCGATAATCTTAATCGCTAGGAAGACTACACGGCCGCGCACTGGACCGTATAACCATCATGGATTATTAGATTATTTTCATGTCTTTACTTCCTTTTTTGAATTTGGTGGAGTATGCAGTCACACAATGGGCTGCATAATCGTCGGTCAAGGAAAGTAGATATAGTTTGCTTATTTTTACTTGACTCGCAACGGTAGACTACGCAGCCACGCACTGGACTGCATAATCTCCAAGAGTCGTGCTTTACTTTTTATCGATAATTTTAATCGCTAGGAAAACTACACAGCCACGCAATGGACTGCATAATCATCACGGATTATTAGATTATTATAATGATTTTAATTTTTTATTATAATCGCGCTAGTATAGTTTGGAAGACTACACAGCCACGTAATGGACTGCGCAATCGCCGGACAAGAAAAAGAGATATATTTTACTCTTACTTGACTTGCAACGGTAGGCTATACAGCCACGCACTGGACTGCATAATCTCCAAGAGTCGTATTTAATTTTGACGATAATCTTAATCACTAGGAAAACTACACAGTCACGCAATGGACTGCGTAATCATCACGGATTATTAGATTATTTCAATGATTCTATTTCGATTATTGTAGCGTTTGGAAGACTATATAGCCACGTAATGGACTGCATAATCACCACCCGGTACAAGTACGAGATATATTAAATAAATGAACTCCTTTATATATCTAAATAATGATTTATTTAGCTCAGGTAACAAAGCTCTCAGGTAACCCGAAAGAGAGTTTCAAGCTCCAGGAGCTAGCGAGCGAATGAATTTTCTGTGGCGGCGCAGCGCCTTTTATACCCGACTCGAGTCAGGAGAATGGTTATCCCCTCCGCGTCGCCTTCCACCTCCGCGTTGTTTCTATTGTTGCAGTGGGGCGCGCTCGCTCAAGCTCGTGCTTTGTCGCCGGCGCTCGAGCTTTACATATATACATATATAAAGTTTTCTTCGTGGCGCGCCTTGCGCTCGCATGTACAGCGCTTTTTATATACAAAATAAAAATATATAAAAAAAAGAAACTAAATAACTTTTATGCGTGGGTTGGGCGTTACAGAGTTCATTGCGATATCATTTATTAACTTATTGTTGACTTCCTCATTATTGAGCAGTTTACTTTTAGCTGTAATACTACGTGTTACATAATTTACCTCGCCCGTCCTTTTCGAAGCTAAGTTAGCAAATATGACTTTATTTATCAAATATGGTAAGTTTTTATTATAGTTATTAACTTAATTTGTTTTTAATTCAATTAACCAATACGGGCAGCTATACACACCTGACAGAAATATTTCATTTGAATCAAAAATATCAATTATCTTTATATCCACAAATTTTCTTAAT
Source organism: Megastigmus dorsalis (assembly GCA_900490025.1). Classification (NCBI taxonomy): domain Eukaryota; kingdom Metazoa; phylum Arthropoda; class Insecta; order Hymenoptera; family Megastigmidae; genus Megastigmus; species Megastigmus dorsalis. The sequence continues at coordinate 13,812 of UELU01126191.1, forward strand.
GAGAGTAAATTTTCTTTAAGCTCAGATGCCAAAATAACTCTATCTATTTTAAAATTATTTCCATTTTGTAATTTAATTGTTAAAGTTCCACCTCCTTCCGTTTTCAAGTCTGCTGAACTGTCTTTATTCGCACGTTTAATTATTCCGTATTCGGATTCATCAAATGTATCAAAGACAATTTTTGAATGGCTAAGATGCTCTGTCGCACCTGAATCAGCTAAGAATTTAGTTACTATTTTATTCTCATCTATACTAGCTGTATTTGCATTAATTAACTCTGTGCGTTGAATTAAATTCTCATTTAAGAATATGGGGATCGCTAGATTATTATTATTTGCAATTATTGAAATGTCATAATCAATCTTACATTTGTTTTTGTTATTCTCATGAGGCTGACCAGGCTTCTTTTGAGGCTGTTATTCGTTGTTTTTTTCATAATTCGGCCTGTTGTAGTGAGAACTTCCACATCTCCCAACTCTAAAACAACCTCTTTTTGCCTTGCCTGATTTACTGTACTCAGACTTTCCCTTCAAACCTAGCCCGCAACCATTTTTACCAAATCCTCTTAAATTATTTGCTATGTTATACTTTGTTTTACAACGTACTTTACCTCCTTGCCTGTTGTCGTCAAATCTTTGATTTGGGCAGTCAGGTGCCTTATGTCCAAATTGGTTGCAGCTGTAGCATTTTATTCCCTTATTAGGACAATCTCAACCAATATGCCCCTGACTTTGGCATTCATAGCATGTAATGTTCTCACCTGTAGCATAATTTGCTGCTCTCACCTGCGACTGATTTCCAAGATTCTTGTCTGTAAAATGAATCAGTCCATGAGATCTCAGCTCTGAAGAGAGGTTGTCATAAAAATGTTCAAATTTCATTGTATTATTTAGTTTATAATCCCTTTTTAACGTTCATCTCTTTATTTACTATTTACAATTTTATAGAATCTTTTACCATTTTAGATAAACAATTAATCCCATCGTCTTGATTCAATGCCGCCTCATCTCGCTTTAATTTATCTATCTTATTTGACTTCTTACCTTATCATCTTCATTGTTTTTAAAATCATCATCATCCTCATCTGCATATTGCATGCTCTCCTGAATACTAGCCAGTTCTGTTATCATGTTGGGTACTTTCTTGAGCTGTTGAGCATAGTCTTCCCGAATTGTAGACATAAAGGTTGTAAATTGTTTGTGCTGATCTCTTCTTTCTATTCTGTTTATTTCTAATTCTACATTTAGTTGCTGCGAAATTTTTGCTAAATTGTTCCAATGTATTTGTGGAAACCTGGCAAAACTTATTTATAACCGTTATTAAGTCGCCCATTTTGGCTTCCTGTTTTTATAATTTCACCAGAACTGGAACATTAGATAAATTTTTATTATCAATTTTTTCCGCCTGTTACCTCTTCTTTCTCAACTTCTGTCAACTCTTTATTACTATTATTCTTTACCAAATTTTCCTTATTATGTTTCCCACCCGCAGGAGTTAGCGTGAGAGATTCCGGTCTTATCTTTAGTATAATTGAAGGTTCATTTGCTAGCAGCTGTTCGTCGCACCATTTCACAAGGCTCTCCCAGTAATTGGGAGTAAGAATCCTTTTCCCTATACAATACGTAAATAATGTAGTCCAGGGTTACTATTTACATGTATATATATAACCATATGCCAAACATAAGTTGTCAAGACATCAGTTCATCGAACACAAGTACGGCTAATCTCAAGACGAGCAGATACACAAGGATCCGAACGCAAGACCTCTTCCATGCCTGCCCTAGGAGAGTTTATTGTGAGATACCAAACAGAAGCACTCACTCCCAACTCAACTCGGAATCTAAAGGATGCAATTATATTTAATTTTACTTAAGTGCAAATAATAATGATGTGTGAAATTATAAGCCGGCTTATAATTTCAAACTATAATATCCACTAGTACTTTTTATAGCATGCATGACTTATTTATTGTTTCACATAAGCTCATCTCAATTTCACATAATAGACTCACCACTCTCATATACATTTCCTGATGACAGCCTTAACATGAGTGACTCTGCGTTTATCTCCATTGTAACCTCCTCGTCAACATGAATTTTATTAAGTTTGAAAGTACGTGTCAGGTACTCCCATACGTTTAGCAGTGTACCATGTGCTGAAATATTTAAGCTTAAATAAGTACAACCATTTGATTTAATTTTCGAAAATGTCAAACTTATCTAGACTGATGTCATTTAATTTTTCCATCATGCACATTTTTTTAATATTTCAATTTTCTCTCCATTCGCATCTTTTATCAAACAATATCAATTAGTAATTAGCATATATGAGGCATTTCACATCAACTCTCCAAGCGCGGCGCGGGAGCGCTTAATCGTGCTATTTTCAGCTCATATTTAAAGGGCTAAAATGCACCTAGAAATTACCATAACGAAGTGATTTCGATGTACTTTTTCCTCAGCTTTCCGATGGTCTTATCAGATTTGTAAAATTTGCTTAATTTGACCTTGAAAAAATATAAAATGTGCTACATCTCAAAAAATGCATTTTTAATATTTTTTTTGACCTGCTAGATCGAAAGAGGAGGAAATTTTACGTCGATATAGCTATTTTCTGGAAAGGGGTTTTTTGATTTTATCGAGATATCATTCAACAAACACAAGGTGCTCGACCAGGCGCGGCTCGCCGGGCGTGCTACTGCTGCAGACCTTAACTCTTAGCTGCTCGACTAACCATCATTACAATTTATACTCCTAAGCTTTTAAAGCTTATTCAAGTCTATTTAACAATTTTTGACTTTTTTAATTTAGAGAATAAATCGTACTCGGATGCCAAAGATGTTTTTTTAAGTTTCATAGTCTTACGATCTATTGGAATAAAAGCGTGATATTTTAAAGTACCTGGGATGAACTTGGCCTCATCGATTCGAACTTTAAATTTCTTTGGATTTTTTTCATAAGCTTCTTTACTACTAAAGAAAATTTTCGTTTCTTTGCAATACTTTTGTGCCCAATTATATAGATCGTAAGCTGTAAGTATTTTGTTAGTTCCTGTAAGCTGCAAGCTAGCTCTACGGGCTCCTCTTTTCAAATTTGCACCAATACCATCACATCCACTTTTGCCGTGTGCAGTGGCAAAAAAATGCCATTCAGCTTTAATTTGAAAATCTTTTTCATGAAAAAGAAGATTGTGAAAATTACTCTTATTATTAAAATATTGTGCTGCTCCGTCAGTCACACAATAAATTTTTTTAAGTTTATGATGACTTTTAAGATAATTTATAATGATTTTCTGATATTCATATACCGAAACAGTATCATGATTAAGATTATCTGAAATAATAGCTATGCTTTTGTGTTTAAG